>JAMBLF010000544.1:0-246997 GCA_030578115.1 Leucoptera coffeella | reverse complement strand
CACATCCCGAAAGTACAATGATGAATCCCTTTTGACCTCTGAGTCGTATTTAACATGTGTATAAAGTATGCATCGTTACTAATTTATAAATAGTAACTACCAAGTTTTACTTTTTGGTCATGAAATTCACTATTCAGTGGATCAAATAAGGGTTCGATATGAATTTCTAGAGCAAAAGTTGATGTAAAATTTAGATAAATATGGCTACATTGAACATATACAGAATTAAGGAGAAGATTTTTTTATTAAATTGCACATTAAGATAAGCTTAAATAAAAGAAGATAATGCTGGACAAGATTATTTGATTAGAGTGAGGTAAGTCAGATTTGTTAGGATCGTTAAGTCTCTGTTTTCTAAGTTTGGAAGCTGAGCCGTGTATATAATATCGGTAATAATTATACAGTACTAGGCTCTCATACAAGTCGCGCAGAGTGTGAATAAGAGTTATGTATGTCAAATATGCAGAAGGTGTCGCGCCGTAACACAATGATCGGTATTCGCAAACAGAACTGTTTGATGTAAATATTTCATTTCGCTGATCCATTGTCCAGCGGAATTATGGGTGCCTGGTAGTTTTGAACATGTAAAACACTTGTATTAGAAGAGATTAATAGAATATAAGACGTATAACTATATTCGTTTCACACTTCTTTGCTTTAAAAAGTTTGGTGCGATTTTTATACGTGTTAATTAATATTATCTACGATTTAATATTCATAATAACTATAGGTTATATATTATAGCCTTCCCATAGTATAACTATGAATATTAGTGATGGTATTAAATATTACGAGTCACGTTAGTTTAATTGCATATACGTATTCGTATGTATCTAACTTATGAGTATAATTTATGACTATTTATAAGTTATGAGTTCACATTCACCATAAAACTGTATTATCAGGGTCAGAACACACTTGATAGAGATTCCAAATTGCAAATACTAAGTACACGTAGTTCCACAAGTTTTAAAGGTTGAATTACACGGAGAGGTGAGAGTGAGTCATAGGAGATGACTTTTTTCACTCTCTTCACCAATTACAGTTAATTCTATTCACTAAAAGAGAGGGCAAGAGTAAAAACTAGGAACCTTTTGCCACGGGGACAAACAAGATAATAGTTTCGCCATGGTCATAGTGGATGAAACTTTCACATAAGTTATAAAATCTATAGTCGTTTTACGGTTAGTTATCGAAATTCAGTGGCTCATTAAAATTGAAATAATAAGATTTCATTATCTTGCAAATTGTTTATCATTACGAGTTAGATAGATAATAATATATGTATTTATATTAGATAGGTAATAGATTTTTTATCGCCTTTCGAAACTCGAGAAAATCTGCTTGTGTAAAAGACCCTTAAGGCAAACTGCAGTGTCGCTGTCTGTCCTCTAATCCGACAATTTATGACCTGGCCAGAATAAATAGGTAACTTGGCTTACCAGCATAGCAGAAAATTTGTAGAGGCCGTGTGAATACAGATGTTTAGCTTAGTGTTAGCAGAGTAAAGTGGAATTGTTATCTTAAAATTAGGTAAAGGAATCTCTATTTTGCTTGGTTCGAACACATACTTACAGACATTTTCGCAATATTATCTCACACGAAACAGTTAAAAACTACCTTACAGAAAACTACCGTACCTGACTCAAAAATAGTTACAAGTAATTTAGAAACATGCAACAGTTAAACCTATTCAAAAATACCTTCTGAAAATGAAATTCCTAATTCCCTTACGACACCTAGACAGCTGTTTTCCTCTTGATTAAGATTCCCATCTGTCCATAAAAATAAGCACACTTATTTGCAAAACCAACAAAGTCCGCATGGGCCGCATAATAACACGTCACATTATGAGAAGCAGGTCCTGAAGTGATTATCGCAAGCGTTAAAGTAATTGTTTATGCGCCGATCGGCAGTTAATTGAAGGGTGTGAGGCCGAAGGTTTGTTTTCCAAGTGCATATATGAACTGGTTGGTGTCATAACGGGTAAAGACGGGTTCTGAGGTTCTGAGAAACAGTTTTTGCTAAGATATGGGTTTTATAGGGAGTTTTGGTTAGGATACTGTGACTGATGTGTCTGAATTTGTTATATCACATAATAAGAGCTCATACTAACATCTCTCTATGGTTTTCTTAACTATAAGTAATATATCCTTACTCGCCTTTACAATTAGTATTGGGGTTGTGTTGGCATTAATATGGAAAGTGGTAGCTAAGGAAATTACATCTAGAACATCTAGTTCCTTAATTACCTCTTCCGAGTCATGCCAAGAAGGACTGCTAGTTATCATACAATGAAAATCCTAGACTAAGACATGATCATGACGTACAAATGTATATGATAAGCTATTGATAAAAAACACAATTACAAACTAACCTGTACCAAAAAAACCAAACTATAACGTTCTGCATTCAGGGCATCAACCCACCTAAACCATGGTTGAATTAAAGGTTTTTTCACCAAAATACGTGTGAAGAATCGTGCATCTCAAAGCTAACTGTCAGGTACGATTCAATGACCCTTAATTCGCCACTAAATCACCGTGAATGAGTAGCACATTAAATTAGGCGTGTAACGTTAACATTAATACGATTTGGCAATACACCAATCTGCTGTTGAATGAAGACTGTGTTAACATATAGGAGTACATGTATGTATATGATTAAATTTACTTCCTAACAGAACAGGTAGGAAATATCGATTGCCACCTTGAACGATCCTGACAGATCTCTCTTGATTAACTTCTGTTCACGCTAAAATATATGTAAGATTATGTATGTAATTATCATGTTAATGGAGTTTAAAAACAAATATAAAAATACAAACGCGTTGACGATCATTACGCGGGTAGTCAGAGATTCAGGTATTCATCACCGCAATTGCGAAGGTAGTAATTCTATGGCCACCTCGACCACGTGTTGGCCAAATAGTCATTGCTCAATGTGATAGGTGCTAGGCCGTGTCGCCATTGTGGCACTAATATGAATCTCGATATTCACGCTCTGCGCAGCGCAAACGGATAAAAAGACGTGAATAATATATTTGGGTGGACAGACAACTATGTATGGAATTGTTAATAGCAGGTCAAATTAAGTGCTACATACATATAGACGTGTTAATTAATTTGCCTTTATAATATATAATATATGAAATTATATAACGGAATCGTTACATTAAAGTAACTCTAACCGCTTGAAAAATAACTTATAATAGTATTAACAAAAGTTATGATCGACATAAAACTAATGAAGATCTAAAAATAAGTTATTTTAAACTTAATGCGCGTTCTGTTTCATTAGTAGTGCCATCTATTTTAAAAAAGGCTTTATTAAATGCTCGCTCGTTTTTATTTATTTATTACATTTCGTAATCGTAACAGGCTTGCACACGATCCGATGATAAAATAATAATGATAGGATAATTAAGTTAATCTATGAATTTATAACAATGAAAAATGAAAAATAATTACAGTATAAATACATTAATAAGAAATAATAAAAATCATATTCATTACATCAAAGGTTTGGTAATAGAATATCATAAAATTAAGATTATAACGACTTTAGTTTATACAGCCTGTTGAGGCATAATGTTGAAATTCAAATTGGGTTTTGGTGAATAAACTAAGTTGTTTTACAACCATTCTATGGAAATTGATGTTAAGACGTTAATTTGTGTTATCTAGGTAATGTTTATATAAATCTTACTCGTTTAGTTTAGAACCCTAATACTTAGTTAAATACGACAAACGCGTTCACGACCATTAACCCTTTCGGGGTAGTCAGAGATTCAGGTGTCCCTCTCCGCAATTGCGAAGGTAGTTATTCTATGACCACCTCAAACCCACGTGTTGACCAGATAGTCAGTACTTAATGTGACAGGTGGTAAGCCATGTCACCATTTACAAGCACTGACTTTTACCTGTTCGGGGAACATTACTACCATAAAACCTGAACCTCTGACTACTTAGCAAGGTTTGATGGTCATGAACGTGATTTATATTCGCTTAGGTTTATATCTTATGTATAACGTGTATATATGTTACTAAGTGCGAAATTTCCTTCACCTTACCACAGATATTATAATACACTTTAGCATATTAAGAACCAAGTATAAATTGTCTTATCTACGATAATTGCCCTTAAACATGAAGCTTATGAACCGTTCTAACAGACAAGTACATGTAAACACCATGTTCTACATAAGGTTTTGCATACGAATGTGTATTTAAACATAATCATACGCTTTACAACTTTGTACGCCAAATGTAATTGTGCGGGATCAAGTGTTTTAATGAACTTGCTTGGATGTGAACGTTCTATAAGGTAATGATGGCTTTACATACATGAATCTGCGACCGTTTATCCCCTTTGGAGGAAATCGAGTGTCATTAGCCCATCTCTAGGATAATCTGGTAGCCCATTGTGCAATTATGTTACTCATATGTTGCCATAAAGATATTAGATATTAACTATCATCTTTTTGAGCTTCGATATGCTTATATGTTTTATATATAGGATTTGTTTATTAGGTTGTGTATCATCATATCATTGTTAAGCCGTAACTGTGTTACAATTAATTGTTTTTCTATCTTTCATAGGTTAAATTGACTCCTCGTCTGTTTAGACCTCTAAATGCGTCAAAGAAAAGTATTTCAGCCTTATTAACTATATGAGGGTTAAAACCTTGATCGAATGCACATGTTCTGTCATAATTACCATTAGTTGAGTGTAACTGGAAACCGAGAGCACAATCGTCATGCCATTCCTCAGGCAATGTTTCACAACAATAGGTGATTGGGTATAAAAAATGCCATACAACTTCTATGGAAAGCTATAAAAGTGGTAGTGCGTTCCTTTCATTAAGTTATTTTCCACAGATTATAAAAGAAAGAACGGGTGTTACGTTGACATACAGATATAGAACAAAATTATCACTACATAGTATAAAACAAAGTCGCTTTCTCTGTCCCTATGTCCCTTTGTATGCTTAAATCTTTGAAACTACGCAACGGATTTTGATTCGGTTTTTTTAATAGATAAAGTGATTCAAGAGGAAGTTTTATATGTATAATAACATCCATTAAATAGTGGAGTAGGTTATATATTTTATACCCGTGCGAAACCGGAGCGGGTCGATAGTTTATATTATAAGTTAATCTAGTTAGTATCTGAATGGGCGACTATGAAGATAACATGCTGACGCTATCGTGTAGAGAAATCTTTCTTGAGAAAATCTACCTAATAATTTTATACCTAATATATATCTCGATCGTACGGTTGTGTTGACTGACACTCATAAAGCGTACTGATATGTCATATTTGTAATTCCTTCCGCGAAGTTTTAAAGTCGGTTTTACGTCTTATCAAGGGGACTATTATATAAAACATTTCTTGTAATTATAGTTTTAGGACATTCGCGATTTATACTCATGATTAATAACTAACTATTGGATAGGTCTCGTTACTTATAAATCATAAATATTTTTTACATTTGAAATTATGTGCATTCTTTACAATATCGTACAATTCTTCGCTAGCTTATTCCTATTGGGTATTAGTTAGAGCTATGGTGGTTTCACCTCATTAATTTATGTCGTTTCAGACTCATTGTGGCTTTGGTGTTGCGATTTCACGGAGGACCACGTTTCTGACTATTTGTATGAGCTTGCTTTGTTTAGGGTTGTGAATTAATAGATGGCGTAATTATAAGTCTAGAAAATGTTTGATAAGTTGATGTTTCTTGTCGGGAAGTGTAAAAACCTGACTTGTTTCACATCATTTCATAGGAGATGAAAAATAAGCAATAGTAAAATTAACTTAATTATACGATCTACGTAGATCAATGTAATAAATGTGTAAATATGAGTTAAGCAAAAGCGATTTGTCAGGATCGTTCAAAGTCGCGAATGATAATCCTAGCTGTTCCGTTAGGAAAGTGGAGGCATATAGTACGAGAATGTAATCTTTATTTTATTACATAGCAACGCGCAAAAGTTATGTTGAAATCTACTATGTAGACATTTCATATCCGATGTTATGTTGGTCTACAAAACATAAAGACTTGAATATCTTTGTAGCAATTGTCTTTTGTAAATATTTAATCTTTTTTACAATAACATTATAGCAACCCTACCGCCATCTCTCGTTTTCCACGCAAAAGCGAAACCTGCCTCATTATTGGAAAGGAACAATAGTAATATGAGGCATTCCCTATGCATAATTGTTCGTCCTACGGAGGTCTCGCCTTTAAAAGGCTTTAGTGCTCTTCGGAATGTTGGTGAAGTACATGCTTGTGTGAAAGAAATTTTAAATCGACTAATTAAGTTGTAGTATCTTTTTACTTGGCAAAAGAATCGTGATAAAGTAGGTAGGGAGTGTATCTTGCTAATTTTTTTTATCATGCTGCATGTTTGTACAGTGAAAGTTATGAATATGAAATAACACGCTTGTATTTATGATTTTTCTATGTAAAAAATTATAGACATATCGTTTTCAATTTACTCAGTCCTGTTCCCTTAAGACCTAAGACCGTTAGTCAATTTTTAATTGTTTAGGAGAACACTATGATATATAAAATACGAAGAAACTATTATACCGTCTTGATTGCCGTAGACAAGTCCAGCACCGGTATTATGCCAGTCCCCGTTCCGATCCCCATGACATGTGTCATTGAGGTGGCACGCGAATCGGTGCCACAGCAGACACAGTAACGAGACGATTGAGTGTCGGGTGGCGACGCGGAGTGGCGACCACCGAGCGAGTGGCCGCCGTGCCAAACGTAAACAGAATTCTTTGTGAGGAGGTTGATTCTGCTATTTGGTGTAGGTTAAATGTAATGAAAATAATCTTTACGCAGTGTGACGAATGGAAGAGCATGTGTGCCAAGGTTAATGGGTGTGAGTGAAGCAAGGGATATCAGGTGGCGATCGATAGTCTCTTCCTATCCTCTTGGGGCGTGTAGGCATGAATATATATTATGAAAATCTTTTTTTCAATATATGTACATGGATAGAGAAGGATTAAGGAAGCAAGACCAATTATGTTATAGAAAGTCAAAATAATTTGTAAGATAGTTTAGTTAGAAGGCAAAACGCGTTGAAATCATGGAATATTAACTATAAACACTTAAGTATCTTTAAACTATACGATGACGTTAGTAGGTATATCTTTGCTAATTAGAGTATTTGACTAGCTGCTTCCGAAATCTAAATGAGGTGATTGTATATTAGTGCATTGAAGTCCATGTAGATGAATGTGTAATCCTCTTCTTTAACTATAGCTACTTATAATGTAAAGTTTTGTCAGCAAGTCATATCTTTGAGCGTTAAATGTCTTAATTAATTCGTTAATCTGCTGTCGGACTAAGTAGAAGTGTGAACCATGAACTGGGTATTGTTATTGTTTTAAACCCATTTTTACTTCATAATCCAACGTGACAATTATTAAACTGTAACTTCTTGTCTTACAAGACAACGGGACTTATCGCGTATGTTTTATAAAAAAAGTATTACTTTTGCTACCCGATGTTTCCGCCATGTAGCATTGGCCATGCTCACGGGTCAACATCGCTGAAACGACGAGTAGCAAAGGCCGTGTTTCGTTTAGTCTTGTTTTCTTGTATAATTATTAAAACTCACGAGTCCCTCAATAATATTACAACTACTCGTATTACCAATACGCGCAAATAGCAGAATCGCGTGCCCACCTTGTTAATTGTTATAAATCGGTATTGTTTACGCGTTGGAGTATTTAGTGAACGAGACGTGTGACGGGAAGTGCCTCGTAAACCCGAGGGGGGATTAGCTAACACTGGGCCTCGATAAATATGGCAGAGTCAGCTTATTCCTACTTGTAAGAGTTGGAAGGGTATCAAACGCACATATCGTGTGTAATCAGAGACAAAAATGGGTTCTAAATAAATATAAATTGAAGAATATGAAGACGGTGACTTGAATATCACCGAAGAAGATGATAATAAGAAGTAAGGGAGTTCTAATTCCCTTGTAAGGACAAACAACGAAGACATTTCAGTACATTCCGTGTTAGTCTTAGATAGAAAAGGTTCTTACTATACTGTAATGATAGTGATTTTGCATAACGACAATGTTATCATCCATGCAGTTTCGAGTATGTACGACATTTTTGTTTATAATAAATTCCTTTAATTATTTCCGTTTGAATATAAAATATCAAATACCAAAATCTGTCGTTCATTGACACATCCACTACACGTCATAACTAACCAAGTAATTTTATTAGAAGCCGTGCTTACATGGATAACCATCATTCCGCCATCGCGTCGTAAACCACTAAATAACCATCGCAGACGAGCTGTGACGCTTCTCGCTGATTCGCCGAATCAATAAATTAGTTCGCCGACAAACACTTTCAAAGTGCCACTTTATTTTCAATTAATTTGTATTTGCGAAATAAATCCAGGGAACAGTGCAAGTCGAGCTTGGGATTTATTTGATGCTATTTTTGTCGCGTCTTTCTTTAGAAGCGAGTGCAGTTGGCTTTCCAGAGGTGTTTAGAGAGTTTTTAAAGGAATTAGTTATCTGAAACTGATTAAGAGGATCTAATATTGAAATAATAATGTATTGTATCACAGAAGGGTTAAAATTTACGATATTATTAGAATACTAAATTATTGTATCATATGGCACCCAATTTACTGTTATGAAGCATTAAATACATGAAGTTATATCGAAAGTTGTGTCCAACACACTCTTTCTATTGTATTTCTAATGCAATTAGGAATATTGGACACTGTAGTACCTTAAAGACATAAGATCCTGTCACTATTAAAATAACCATGAGAGTTTGCAAGCATTGCTATACTATAATGACGACACTTTACTACCTCATATAATTTTTTTGACTTGTCTATATCATAGCTCAAAGAACCCCACTTGCTACTTGCTGCTATTCTATTTACCTACCTTGTTCCTACCAATTTACGCACGAGACAATCTTTGACAAACGTTTTCAAAGCGATTCTGTGTGGCCATAGTAAAATATAATTAATGACGTGATTATTAGTCCGGGAGCCAATTATTTGCTCAACGTGTTGTAAACCTTGCGTGACATTATTTTTAACGATCGCCATTTTTCCTCTCACTGACATCTCTATTAATAAAGCTTAAAGTTTGTTTGTTTAGTTAATTTGTCGATTTGTGAGCGCTTCTTTAGAGTTCATTATTAGAGAAAGTTTGGAAGTAATTACATATTTATTGAAATAATACAATGGGTTTTTGACATGGGTTTTCGATTACCAATGCCGCGTTTGCGATGAAACTTTTCAATATCTTAAATTACACGTTAAAAAATCATTCATAATGAAAGCGCAACTTCAAGCAATGAATACATCAAAATGGTATCTATCATCTACACTACCAGTGTCATTTAGTTCTGACTTTATAGTGAAATATTTATTTTCCAACATCGGAAATAGATACTCGAAATCATTACGAGAGGTAGGTAGTTCGTTAAATAGAAGTACTATACATAAATATAGAAAAGGAATTTACTCATAATTAATTATGTCAGAATGTAAGCTATATTGGATTGAGGCGAGGGGCTCATATCTATTTAAGTTCCTTCCCACTCGTGTACCTCATATACTATTATTATTTGAATTTATTTCCTTGTGATGGCACACTCATTTTATGTCCCTACCATGTTTATTAACATTGTCAAAGAAATTAATGATTCCCTTCAAACGTTTAATGTCTTATCATTAGTAAGTAGCCGAAACTCATTCGTTGTTATGACATAGTTACATAATTAGTTTTTCTAATTATACTATAAATGTGTGTTATTAATGTTGATAGCTTGCGTTATTAATTGGGCAGCTGGTTACGTTTGTTCTGTTCCCAAATAATCAGAGATTTCGTAAGAGCTGCATGGGAATTATTTTTAATCTTATTAGGCGATGTACTACCAACCTACCACATTCCTAATTTATGTCGCAATAATGAAAAGGGTTTAAGCACAGTCACAAAATTATCATATACAAGCAGTAATATATTTAATACCTATTGTTTCATAAGGTATACCATAAATCTCTTTGTAAATTACCTATCAACTTAACTATCATAATTAAGTTTAAGTTAGTGTATAGTATTAAGTTAAAACCTACATACCTGCATTTCAATTCCGATTGATAGATTCTTAATAATTTTTAAATTTACATTTCTTGAAGATTATATCCTCTCTCAATAGTTTAATAATTTTGTATAAACAATGCTAACTATTAGCCGATCTTCGCATCATGTTGTAGGAGGTGACTAAGGGTCAATGGAATCATTTGGGCGATTATCTAGCTACCTGTCACCAATGTTCTAATATCGCAACACTTAATTCATGATAAAAAGTGACCTAGGAGATATTATCGCGTCTCTGAGTGCCTATCTACCTCGAAAGGGACTAAAGGATGTGTATGCATAATATGTATGTATATGTTGCATTCATTACATCATATTAATATGATAGATCGACTTCTTATGCTCCTATTTGTACGCTTTATCCTTTTTAATGATTGATACTGGTTTGATGTCAATTGAGTTAATAGTCTAGATTAAATACTGTTAAAAGGATCGATCAATCTTTTCACTGTCGTCGCTAATAACCTTGCTGTTTAAAAGATATACAATAAGTATAATAGTAAAATAATACTCATAACAAAAGCAGCTGTTAGCATCTTCTCTTACTCCCAAACTAGCATGTATCAAGTACTTGTATTATTTCTGTCTGGTCGTCTGTCAATGAGATCGGTTGACTGTAAATAGACTCGTCAGTCAATCGGTTTGTTTGCCTATCGATTCTGTAGAAGTCCGTTTCTAAGACGCGCTCTATCGATATCTTCTTAGTAACGTGTGTTGCTATGCAGATTACGTACATATGTATGTGTAATTAGTATCAATATTGGAGACTGGTCGCCGCTTGATATAATGTGATCGATTCCTAAAGCCTTAGTTACGTATTAACACTTGCCGAGAAGTAAATAACTTGTGATTAGAAACTTAAGGTATAATATGTTAATCAATCTTATTTATATATGAATAAATGATTTCTGAAACGACTCTATAGTATATGCATTTTAAGAAATCATCCTATCATATACAATTTACACACATATCCCTTCAGATAGATAACGAACATTACGGAGCGCTGTTATTCCAAATCCTTACACTCCACTTAACATACATGTAACTTCACAAAACTTTAGCCCTACCCCTCCACACACTCTACGGATATACCTACATTACCTAAGTAATATTTTATCTTCCACCGTTCGATCTCTGAAGCGTAGACCCCATAAATTATCACCTCGCGCCACTACACTCAACCGCTCGCCTAATTTATTTCCGTAGCCAAGTTTGGACACGTCTAATGGTAACACATACAAATCTTTCACTACGCCTATCATTGCTTGTAAACAGAGGCAGGCAAGCAGCTCTATTGACAGGTCTGGTTAACTTAAACTTCAAGTTTCTGTGTTCAGTCTTGTATAAATACAAGTATCCAATGGCCGTACAAGCGTTGTCATATAGATTCTCGTTTTCTAAAGTTAAGCGCTAGGTGAGGTCTTCAAATGGATGGGTGTCCTTTTCTACATACATACGCGTTCACGACCATTAACCCTTGCGGGGTAATAAGAGGTTCAGGTGTCCAACTCCGCAATTGCGAAGGTAGTAATTCTAAGGCCACCTCGAACCCACGTGTTAACTAGATAGTCAGTACTCAATGTGACAGGTGGTAAGCCAGGTCTCCATTTACAAGCACTAACTATTACCTCTTCAGGGAACGAGTAGGTTTCCTCACGATGTTTTCCCTCACCGTAGTAATCGACGCATTACGTAAATGGATGTTTATTCCTTTTCTACATACATACATATCACGGCCATTTCCCAACAGAGAGATAGGTAGAGATTACGTTAAGGGAAAATATCGTAGACAGACCAGCACGTTATGTGACAGATGAATATTCCTTTGCCTGACAAGTAATGTTAAGCACTGCTGTGTAAGGTTGGCATTAGAATAGAGGCCGTTCTGTGCGAATTAATGATCGTCTGTTGTTGCTTTAATCTAGAGATGTAAGACTTTTAAGAAAGTAGAATGGCTTCTCCTAATTCTATACATATAAATGATACAGTAGTCATTTGGGGGAGGCCTATGTCCAACAGTGTATTCAAACTGGCTGATGATTATGAAATGTTACAGCAAGATTGAAATTCTATTTTCTACTACATATGTCGTAAGAGGTGACTAACAACCTCAAGTATGTTTTCAAACGAGTTGCACAAACTGTCTACAGAGAGCCTTGTTACCAGTATTTACTCAGTGGTCAAGTTTAGGCAAACATGGAAGGAACTTGCAAATCGTGAGCACACGCACTTTCAAGGCATGGCTTGTGAACGAATTCCTTTAAGTATTCTATTTACCAATAGCACAGATAATAGAATACTATCTAATAGTAAGAACCGTGTTGATTTCGAACTTTAACATAATGTTTTAGCCGTTATTTTAATCCTACATGTCAGAGGCAGTAAATCAATGACTAGAGTAGGTAGTAGAAGTATATCATTTGATAGCCTTATAATCTGTCACTAATATATGCAAACCTGGAATTAATGCTAAAGTTGACAGAGGTCAACTTTTCCATCAGTTAAACCATCGCAAAAGTGATAAGAGTATGCAAATATATATACTAATATTTCGTATACAAATGAACAATACAATACATAAGTACAGTTGATTTACATTTTCGCATTTAATTTCGAAATACCAAGAAATCGGAACAATGAGTAGCCTTAATATAATGACACAGTAATTGGGTATCAATGCCTATTGAAATGCCGAAATAATGCCCTTTGGGAGCCAATGGACTGGCACGGCCATTACACGCAGACAGGCAGCAGACGGTGAAATCACCCAAATCAAATTAATCATAAGTTTAATGAATTGACCCGTCGTGATAGGTGGGACGTCAATGAAATACTTACTACCTTACTTTCTTCCTGGTTGGCAAAGGAAATAAGGGTCATGGATTTCAGATGGCGAAGGATTAGTGACATATATGTATATATAAACATAGATTATAACACTACTTCTCTAACGCAATAGCCAGACTATTGATCGATACTTTGAAGGATTTGTCAGGTCAATCTCTCTTCCCGCAATCACATTCATTAACGGTACGGTACATTCTTCACGGTACGTACAAGCTTTGAGAACAATTGGTTTTTAAATATGTTCATGGAGGTTTCTAGAGTTAATCATCAACTTTAAGAATTTGTCTATGATATTAGTATATTCCATAGTTACTTAAGTTATTAATGTCATTGATAAGTCCATTGCATAAGTAGCATAAGGTATAGTTTTGAAGCAAAAAAAATAATTTTTATATTGTCTCTTTTTCAGGTACTCTCAATTGAGATGGTGGTGCATTTACTGTGTGAGTAAACATTGTAATTTATATTTGTTTCGGTCATTAACAAATGTCTAATAGACCTTTGCATAAATACTCAGTTGTCACAGATATTTCTGCTGTGGCTCCAAAATCAACAAGAAGTTCAATAAATAACGAAAATCTTTTTGTAATTAAGTATATTTACATTTTCAGGGATCGGGAATTCGAAAGTGTATCTATGCACACAATATGTGTATATATTAAGTACTCTCCTCCTTCTAACCTTGTTTGCGGTGAACAGACCCTCAGATACATAACAATTTGGCTTTTAGTATGACTATCGCATATTATGTAATAGTTGTATGGAATACTAGTAACCGGCCCATTGCCTGATAGATTCAATGCCTTCTAAATCTCTTAGTCCCCTAGAACGTATTAGGAAGAAATACAGCTAGTTCCCATTCTATTTAAGTCATTTCCTTTTACTCGTACTTTCTCAACTAGGTAAGTTACAGTAATAGTTTTCTAATTACCTCACAGTGAATTATGTCAACAATGGTCATAGGACGTTAACTTCACCTATAATGACGAATGGTCTGAATTTATGCCCAGGTTAAGCACTAATGATTTGTGCGAAAGGCATTCTGAATAATCAATTAAACGGGATCTTAACAAAACAGTGTTTATAAATATAAACGTATTAAATTATTATTACCGCCAAGAGTGTCTAAGCAGGTGATTGATATAAATGGGGATGCGAGATCTCTGCCTACCCCTCTATAGGAAATGTGACGATTCTTTTATCTAATTATGCATATACCTCTATAAGATTGATTATAATTTTCGTGAATTATCTTGACGATTTCAGTCACTACATCCTCTACCAAATAGTCAGTTCTTGTAAATTGCGATATGATTTGCCACCTGTCATTAGGTGCTCTTAATATGGTTAACAGAAGCGTCTCAAGGACGATAGCGCGGATTTGAAATTAGTAATTGCGGAGATATACACACGAATCTCTGACCTCCCCCCAAGCGATCATTATTGTGTAGTATAGGTATGCATATTATAATCACCGAGTAAACGCTACTATTAATCATTAAAGCACAGATATTATTATATATGTACGCTTCTACGTCCCCAACGAGATAGGTATAGACTATCCATCGCCACCGGACCGATCGAGACAAATCTCTCTTACTTCACTCACATCCATTAACCATCTCATACAAAGAAAATGTAGTTTGACGAAATCTAGAAGCTTAGGAAAACAGATATGTACCTTAGAATTTAAAGGGCCATAAGTACGTTTGAAACACGTATTGTGCAAAGTATGGCACGTGGCCATTCAGTTTAAAAGGGACTTACCATTTATGTAAAGGTGTATTCTTTATTCTCGTCAAAATGACCAGCAGTAACTTTTCTACTGTTAAAGTTATGAACATGTTAGACCCATGTGCAATATATACGACAAGACATGCAATATGGCAGTATCTTTGGGTTGTTAAAGATGAATTATTTTAGCGAATGAGCATTGTTAATAAGGGTTTATATTATAATTCCATAGTTAACTCTCACGACTACTCATTGAATGCCTTAAAAAAGCGTCAGGCTGGTTTCCATGTTCCAGGATACTCAGAGGTCATAGATTCAAATTATTCCCTATCCTGACAACAAATGCTTTACTGATACAAATCTGCCTAAATAGTTTAAATACAGGGCTAATATTCTTTACGGGATAATCAATCCATTATCGATCTGCATTATGTGTTTTAATTTTGTGTGTCCTGTATTAGTGTGAGACCTAAAAAGATTCCTTACTAGTTGCCGTTCTTTCCGGCATGTCGTAGGGTGCGACTAAGGGAATGTGGGTAAATAGAATCTATTTAGCGTACGACTAGCAACCTGTCACCAATGTTCGATTATAACATCGCAACTCCAATATTCTTACTAAAATGTGACTTAGGAGATTAATAATTCCAATGTTCTGTCCATCCGAAAGGGATAAAAATGACGTGAATTACTTGTATGTGTATGAATTAATTTACGACCAGTTTTCAACAAATAGTAATCACAGTGTCAAGACGTTCTGTGTAACCGTGTTAGTCCTAAACATACGGTATCCTCGTACATATGCAAAACCACGGTTATCTTTCCAATCACAGTATAATTTTACAGCTGAGCTTTGAGCTTTTATGGAATATTAAGCTGATGTGATCGATACGTTTACTGTCGAGTGCTTTTAACAATAGCGATGTGAGTTTACAACTTTGAGCACGTGTTTGCGATCCTCGTTTGAGATCACAGGCCGGAACAAATGGAGAGACGTTAGATGCGACTACAGAGCTTAAGGTGGTAGAAGGGGCATATAGTATGGTTGCATTTGCTAAATGTGTCAAAATATTTTTCATTTTAAAGTCATGCGTGTATTTTTTTACATTTGAATCATCATCGTATATGATGTTATAGCATATTAGCATCGTATATGGTGCTGATTATAAGATGACAAAAGAATTTGTAGAGAAGGTATGATTTATGCAACTTTGGAAATGGATACAATATTTTTCGGATCTTATATGTATGTCCCACGATGTCCATTGGTAGCATTTTTCTTTGACTAGTACTTTTTGTTTTAAAGTGCAAATGTCACTATTTAAAAGCAATGACTTAAAACTTCACACTGTAACATATATACGCCTCTACGTCCTCGCGGTCTATCTATCTAGGCAGGGACTATCTATCGCCACCATCTTTCCTACATCTATGGCAGGGACGTTACCGGTAATGTCGTGGCCCATGGCACATTACCTTCTCGAGTGAGATGCGTTTACTTGTAAACTCAGACGTGATGTGGCGACAAAACTTGTAATAGGAAACGATGGGGAAGTTCATGTACCTTGGAACGTAAGTACATGTAAACGTATACATAAGTGTAGGACGGTATTGGTTAGACAGGGAAAAGGTTAATTCAATGACTACAAAACTAAATGCAAGACGAAATGTATTTTTTAAATTAGCGATGAATTCGTAAATAAACATGTCTTTTGTAAAAATATATCATATTACATACACGTGTGTAAATTTATAGGTAGCGTAACTAGCCTTTATTGTACCAGCGATTATGCTAGAGCAATATGTTGACAATAAATATTATTCGTATTTTAACATGTTAACGTTTTCATAGTAGAGTAAAGTGTGTATGATAATATGATTTTTTTCCTATTTTGAAGGCAGCTTATGGTAAAAGTTTATAAATTATATTTAATTACCAGCTTGTTTTTTTTAAATAAACAAAGAAAAGCCACGATTCGAAAAACCCAATATTTATAAATTTACTAGTCAAAACTAGGACGAATTTGTTTAAAACGTTTCTCAGCTAACTAGTACTAGTTGGACAAAGAACGGAACCCTTTTAAACTTAATGTACGGCGGCCATAAATGCCAAAATTGATGGGTGAAGATGCGTGAACATAAATACAGGCGCGATCAAAGAAATCAGAGATGGACATCCACGGTGAAAGAATGTACAGGAATTTAGTGGAATTCGCACAGAGAAACTGGAGTGAAATATGAGGATGCTTCGAGTGTAGAAAGAAGGAAAAGCATTAAAATGGTTGTAGATAACATGTTATGTAATATCAGTGTCTGGTGATGGTTTTAACACCTACATAATATGTATTATAACACATAAATATTATATAGTAGGTTGTGGTGAAAAGATCTGCGTGGTAATTATGGTGGTCCTGAAAGGGTTGAAGATGCTAATGGGTGTTTATGTATGTATACAGAAATATATATTAGCTGGACTATAGTAGCTCAATACTAGATGTACGAAGTACATTTTTATAAAAGCAATAAAGTGTTGTATAGTCTTAAATATTTGCAAATAGAATTCCATCTAGCTGCATACATTTCGTCACAATCGTAGAACAGGATTATCATTTTCCTAACTATACAGGGAAGGGCATTGAGGTATTTCAATAAATGTTTTAAACATATCTTCAATCCAAATATTATAATAAAATAGCTAATATAATGCACGACAGAACAGCGAAATAGAACTTTATCTACACAAAAAACAGAAAAACATTTGTAATAAATTTAACTCTTCACAATACAATATAATTTGGAAAGTTATTTGTCTATTTCCATTACTATTAGCAGACAGACAAAACATAAAATACGGATAAAACGAGTAGTAAAATATTTCGACACGTAAGCCCATTAGCTACATCAGTCGAGGGACCTTAATCCCGAACGAAAGGCTATAAAATTATTTATTTCAGAAAACACTGTATTAGTGGACTCGTGTTTTATTGGGCATAAAGTTTAATTTAAATTGATTATCTCCATTTAATAAAGTGGACAGTTCAGTGGGTAAGAATGTAGGTGAAGTGAGGAAGATCGTCCGTTAAGATGAAGCCGTAAATGCCCGTCGTAAACAAATCAATATGCAAAACAAAATAAAACTCCGACCGGGCGAGATATGGCGTAACAGGTATTAGCATAATGAGGAAATTTGCTTGCTGAAATAATTGAAAGATATCAAGTTTTGTGACTCAATTATTAGGAACGCGGTCTATTAAATACTAATGACTAGTTATACATTCAAAGTACAGACATACACGATATTTCCTCGGCCATTTTAGGCATAACTATAGGTGTACTATTAATTTTAATTAGTTATAATGCCGGCAAATTTCTCTATTGACAACTGGTACCTTTGTCGTATTCGTCTACCTGCATGCTAATAAGAAAAGATTTAGTACATTTGATTTAGTACCCGGATTGGCAAAATAATTATCAAAGAGCTCAATGATTAAAAAAGTATATTTTTGTAAGGGATATAGGTATTAAATTCAATTTAGATTATTAGGTATCTTCAGCGTTATGCGGTTTAACCACCTTTCTAACCTCAACCATTTCTTCTGTCATAATTATGCTTTCAGGCATTCCTATAACTTAACTTAACTTTTGACGACCTCCGTGGCGCGATCAGTTAGACACTTGAACGCTAATCGTGAGGTCCCGGGTTCGATTCCCGGTGGAGGCAGAGTTAAGAACTTCGCTTTTCTACTGCTTTCCAGACTGGTCGTTGATTATATATGCTATATATGTATTTATCTATTATCTATACATAATATGTATACATTTATTAAATATACGTTGACTAGTACCCTTAACACAAGTCTTAAATGAACTTACCAAGGGGCTAGTTCAATTGGTGTAATAATTTCCAAGTATTATTATTATATTATTATTAACTCTGTACAATGTGATAAAGATATCGTTATGTGGGCCTAGTCCAATCGTCGAAGTTAAGAGATACACATTGGACATGTTGTGCGGTAAAATATTTTTTAAACAAAAAGTAAGTAATAGGTTGGTAAGTTCTGTAATGAATTGGCGAAATAAATAGCGGTTACCAAAGATTGGGTTATTAAACACGTATGAAACTCTAATGCTCTATTTGAGACCCATGTCATAACCACAGTCAATAATGTGTGATCATAAGCTATATCGATAGCATATGACCTATCACCTATTCGGAGGATCAAACAACCAGGAATATTCAGCTGTCATTCAACATGTGACTGCCCTGACATTTGACATATAATTCCGGATATGTCGCTTGTCTTTCATGTCAAGGAGGTTATTGGAACTCTTTAAAGTCGCCTATTAATTGCCTAGTGATTAGCTGGTCCATGAATGAGCAGGGATGACGTCACGACCACACCAGACGCGGTATTAGCATGGGAATTGCTCGATTTTTACGATATTAATACACGTCGTATAAAATTAAGAACTCGCTTTTCGGTGTGGGTGTGTGTGACCCCTTTAACATTGTTGTACTTGTAACACGCGCTTTATTCCCTGAGGATGGCAGAATGTAACGCTTGAGGGCAATGGAAATTTATTTTAGTATTTCAAGGGGCAAAGATAGAGATAAAATTTGGTAATTGTTAACACAGTGGACACTAGCCATACCCATTTCAGGAGCAGATAGTTATATCATATGCAATTGCAGTATCATATTTATTGTACCCTTTTTCATCGGAATATACGATCTTCTGTTGCTCTATAAACTTGCAGTTGCTGGCACTACGAGTAAACAATAATTTCCAAACTGTTATATTTTTTATGGTATAACTAATGATTACATTTTGAATTACAGGTTTAATGCAATTTTGAGGTGTTATACGAAATCGTAAATCGTTATGGAAACCCAGGTTTCTTTGTTCATTCATTTATGATGTGAGAGGAAGTACGTAAATACGTAAATCAAAGTTATTTCCAAATCTTTGTCATGTACATGTACGAACTTGATAGGACAGTACATGATAGCATATCGAATCAAAAGTCCAATCAAGAATCAAAAGCCTCACCAAACTCCGGGCTCATCGGCGAATGATTCCGGGTGGCACAGCCTTAGCATGCATCCGTAATAAGGACATAACATTAATTAAATTAGCATTTAATCTCGATAAGCGCGGCGCCGTCGTTAGCCAACCTAAGGAGGCGGCTGTAAAAATAACACTATTCTGCTGGCTATCGATCGTAAATAAACTTAAAAGTGTCACCAGACTCTCTGCTCGCAAGATTATCGTTCGATTGAAGTTTTTCTGTTCGAGAATCAGGTAGGTTTCACGATGTGTTCCTTTACCGTAGTATAATAGTACTTGCTAATGGCGACATGGCCTACCACCTGTCACATTGAGTACTGACTATCTGGTCAACACGTGGGTTTGAGGTGGCCGTAGATTTGCTACCTTCGCAATTACGGAGATGGACACCTGATCCTCTGACTACAACGCAAGGGTTAATGGTCAGGAACGCGTGCTTTAGGCTTTTCATCGGCTAGTCTAGTGCTTGTTGTCATGTGTTTTTAGTAGCGTCTAGACGAGTAGGCGAGTGGGACCATAGTGGGGATTGTGACAAGTCGTAAAACTGTTAAGGTGAATTGGTTTTTGACCGCATATGTTTCTGATTTCATTAGGCGATGATTTGGTAGTGGATGATGTTCTTTGATTGTTATTCTGAGAATTCCGACTGTCATTGAGGAAATACTTTTAACATTCTACATATAGGTAAAATAGCTGGTGTTTACTGCATTCAAGGGTAAATTAAACTATGACACGTTAATCCACTGCTACATCAGGTACTAATTTTACTTGATAAAAGTGTTAGGTGCAAACATAGCACATAATAATGCAATCTACAATTGCGCATATAAAAAAGAAAGAAAGAAAAATAGTTTATTGACTGCATATTGGATATTGCATTACAACACAATACAAACATTCAAATAAAATGGAAACCTCTCAAAAAATGGAGACCTAGGATATCGAAATAAGATGTTGGGCCTATACCGCAACTATTAGACACTTTATGGACATGCGTATTTCTAACTGATTTTCAAGGGACAGTAACCGTGAGAATGTTTATGTTTTGGTTGACCTAAAGTCCTCGGGTTCTATTCGATTAGTTTATTAGACTTTGCATCGTTTTATTGGCCGTAAATCCTGAATGCAATAACTGTGATTGAAGATCTAGCAGCCTTCGCAATAATCTCGAAATGAAGGTTAATGTGATATTGTCAATCAGCCTATTTGATGTTATTTGATGGTCATACAATGCCTTGTTATAATAAATGTGTCCTCACAATTTGAGTTTCCATATTACTGCTCGTTAACCCTTAAAAGCCATGAAATATAAATAGGGCGTCACACTTTTGATTACCTTATTTACCTTCTACTAGCATCACAACGGTACTTTCGAAGGTTTGGGGTCTAAGTCCACTAATGCGTTATATAAAATAACAGTTTAATATAACTTCAGTAACAGTGTGAAGTTGTTCGCGAAGTAACAAAAGTTAAATTTTGAAGCATTTGTTGTCATAAATAGAGAAATTTGTCACTTTTGCCAAATTGCTACCAACTTCAGTGTATTACTGAAGTGATCTTAAACTATGATTATGCTAAAACACAATAGTAGACTTGCACCCTTGGTCAATTTCAGGAAACCTTTTAATGAGTTAGATAAATTAATCGTGACTGACTGATGTAACATTTGGTTATTTATAGATACATAATTATTTTTATTATATTTTGGAAATCTCATAAACTACATATAATTTTATATAAACTTTAATGATTAGGTTGATTAATATGTTAAAATGTAATAATAGTCTTAGCTATCGCAGTAGAAGAGTTTCTGTTAATGTAGTTTCAATGATTTAGATGAAAAAATTAAAAATAAACAGTATGCTATATATAAATAATAAATAAATAAATGTGCAGTCCGTTTACTATACAGTATTTACTGACTACAAGAATTGGTACATTAACTGGCTACCCCTGTTGTATTTAAACAATAAATTAAATAACTTATTAATATTATTGTTACAGGCTTTAGAATTGTCATACAACCTTCACAATAAACTAACCACTGTGATTATTCAACCCCTGATTACAATAAATTGGAATTATAGTTTTGATTGTAGTAAACTTAAAAAAATTATAATGTATAAAAATTCATACAATAATGTATAATATCCATACCTAACATGCCTTCGAAATTTCGGAGATGGGCATTCAAGCCTCTGACTACCCCGCCATAATAAAAAAGGGAGTGTGTATACACAAGTCGTGAAGCGTATGTTATGTATAAAAATTCTCATGCTTGTGACATGCTAAAACATGACCTGTGGTGGTGACAGTGGTGATATTATCGTGTTGCTCAGGTTCTGTCCACCTCAAAGGGGATTAAAGGACCTGTATGCATATGTATGCATTAAAACATCCCAAGAACACGTCATATAAACACATATTTATGTAAGCCACATTGTTTATCGCACCATATATCAAAAATCGTCTCAGATTACGTGAAAATATGCAAAACTTTGTAGTACCGCAGGAGACTACATCAATATGATTTATAACGGACTGTTCTTATAATGAACTGAATTTTTGCGATTTCTTGTTTAAGGAGTGCAGATAGTTTCCAGATTACATAAGCTTATAAAACATATAGTTTAATTACTTCCTAAATAACTGAATTTTATGATATCTTGGTATAACGTGGTACGGTACAAACAGTATCGGCGTATCCAGGCACTGGCTATTAGCTATCCCAAGAGAGGTTTCCTTACGATGTTTTCCTTTACTATTAGCGACTGTAAATTATGTGCATAAATTAAAACGCATTGTTCACTCACATTATGAGAGGAATAATATGATTTTAATCGAAATACCATCCATATGTGCCTTCTTACGGCCAGCATGCACTAACATAAAATCGTAACACATATTACAATAACTACAATTTTTCGAAACATTTTTCCTGAGTTGAAATGTAACATAAATTAGTGGTGCCGGGTTGACAGGTCATACGTCTGGTAAATTCCATTTACCCATAGCCCCCCTGCTAGATGGACCGATGACCTGAAAAAGGTCGCTGGTAGCGGTTGGCTGAGGGCCACGAGTGATCGTGTTTTGTGGTGTAAACTTGGGGAAGCCTACGTCCAGCAGTGGACTGTGATAGGCTGATTGATTGTTAGTCTATTAGTAATCCCTTACCGTAGGTGACACATTATGGCTAAATAATTACTGTTTACTTCCCAGACTAGTTTGTAAAATTAATTAAATAAATCCATAAATGTTAAAGATATTTGAGACCTTATCCTCAAGGATACCACCAGGTAATCATGGTTTGTAGTGGTGCAGCAACAGCCCAAGGGCTCAACAAGTGAATGAACTCTTAAACATGCAAAATACCTCTCAAACGGCGCGCGATTAACTTGTTTACTCACTTTCTCTTGAAACGCCGACACTCATTTTTCCATTCGGTTTTTCAACAATCATTGTACATACATAAAAATAAATAAAATCTGAAATTTTTAAAACTATTCTTTACAAAATATATATCTTTCTTATTTTATAACGCTGTTATATAGTAATAAATTTTGAGACAATCATTGTTGAATAGTAGTTTGTATTGTTCGCAAATAACGTCTTTAAATATCATACACGGAGTATCGACATTTGATATTCGTAGGTTCGCGGAGTAGTTTTAGGTTCGAGTGTCTATTTCCGCAATAGCGGAGCTATAGCTAGCTACATAAAATACTAATTTGTAATTTAATTAATCAAATTCATGGCTTACCACCTGTCACATTGAGTACTGACTGTCTGGTCAACACGTGGGTTCGAGGTGGCCATGGAATTACTACCTTTGCAATTGCGGAGATGGACACCTGAACCTCTGACTACCCCGCAAAGGTTAATGGTCGTGAACGCGTTTGTCTTTGTATACATCAAATACGCTATTAGTAAGTACTAAGAACATTAGCGTATATATAAAGCGTCAAGGAACACCACCCGTCACGATGTGTGCTGACTATCTAGTAGATAGTGAGTTTTTAGTAATACATTACTTACTATGAAAATCGGAGATGGATACGAGAACCACTGAATATCTTATCACGTATAATGGTCGTAATGATATGTTATTTACCTACTGATTAAATTAATAGATTAAAAATTAATTTGAAAATCATGTGATAGAATTATTTACCTTGTAGTGATTATTATGTTTTAACTAATAGCCATACAGAATATAAATTAGTGATTTTATACCGGAGCCTTATTTATATTAATATCTCATTGACGACATAGTAATCATTTTATCAAGGATTCTGAATAAGTTATTGTTAAGTTCAACAACCTTCGCTTAATATCTTAATACGTAATCATATGCGACAATAAAATAAGATTTATGTGTATTAAAATAGCAATTTGGTGACAATTCAAAAGTAGTGCTCGTAAAAATATAAAGCTTACTAAGGTTCTTTCCGGGTTTTGCTCACAGTATTAAGAAGATAAGATACTTTTTTCAAGCAGTATTAATGATATTGAGAATATGATTTTTCTTGATTGATTTTTTCTCTTTTTTTTTTATATTTTTCTCATCCAATACTAAACCGATAATTTGATTCCCCTTGTAACGAAATGCGACTTCAAATCACCCAGCTGAGGTTTAAAAGATATCTAAGGTGCTAATTATAGAAATGGATATGATTAATCTAATAACAGATTTAAAAAGGTTTCTATATCGCCGTATATTACTGATATTGTGGTTATAGTAATAAGAACCATTCTGTTTATTTTTATTTTTCTTTCTCTTTTAAATAGGTTTTATTAATTTCCTGAACAGTTAAAGGTTTTTAAGTTTTTGTAAAAAATAAAACGATTGATAGCGATTTTCCTTCACACTGTATTTTTTAGCATAAAGCTTGATACCCGATGCAGCCTTAAGACAGACCAACAAACAAACCCACTATCTGTCAGTTTTAATAGGTACTCAACTTAAAATAAGTGAGTGCTTAATCCACCAAATGCGTTTTGTCTACTTAGTATAATTTACGATCGGGCAATAAAGTTTAATCATAAAAAACACCTACAAATTCTCCCCAAAACACACGTGTTGACAAATTAGCATTGCATAAAATATCAAAGCCATAAAACGAACCTTTTCATCTTGACCGACTTTGAAAAGGAATCCGATAAAGCCGTTGTTTGTATTAACATGAATATAACTCATGTTTTACGAGTTAAATTAAGATAATGGGCAGGAATATACCTATTATAGCCATCTATTCTGAGATATAGGTAAAAACCATCGATCGCCACGATCCTGTGAGATATCTTTTGCGTCACTCACATCCATTAACATTTTCATACACACCCTTAAATCTTCAAGCAATGCAGGGCTACCAATCATCCACCTTCATTAACCTTTTGATAAATACTCTTCTGTTCTTCACTCTATGTCTACTCGACTGTCTCCAATTCAGTTAATTTGTACATGTTCGATTTGGCATTTCTCTTCCAACCCTATCAGCCACCGTGTCTCTACAGTGTCCTTTCGTAGCAGCAATGAATAACGTACCTGCGTGTTATGCTATTTCTTACAGTAATTTGTTAAACTGTAGGAACAGATACGTAACAATGATTGATAACAATGATACGTAACAATTATTTTGTTTAAACTTGAAAGCTTAAGTCCATTTATTGGGATGACAAAATTTACATCTTTGCTACTCTACTAACAACTTCACACCATTTAAATGCTGTCAAATTACTACTGAAGTACGATCGAAAGACGATTTTGTTAAGACGCATTAGTCGAATATAAAAATATATGTATATACATGTATGCAAAAAGAATGACAGCTGATATTATTCTGCATACGAGCTTTAGTTTCAGTATCATATCGTTCTACTTGCAGGTATTATAAATTTCGAGCCCACACTGTTCTAGTTTGAGACTAGTATGCTATGGCTTGAATATCATAAACATTGTATCTAGCAACGCTCTTCCTGCTACTTCGTAAGAGGCGACTTAGGGTTATAGGAGTTTAACGAGGCTTAGTAGCTATAAGTTTCAATCCTTTTGCCCCAAGAACAAATGCTATATGCTTTCTGCTCCAATAGAAACACTTAGGGTCGGTTCAAATCTAACGCAGATTCTAACGTTGTTTGTCAACAAAAAAACAAAACAAACAAACGCGTTCACGACCATTAACCCTTGCGGGGTAGTCAGAGGTTCAGGTGTCCATCTCCGCAATTGCGGAAATATTCTAAGGCTACCTCAAACTCACGTGTTGACCAGATAGTCAGTACTCAATGTGACAGGTGGTAAGCCATGTCGCCATTTACTAGCACTGACTATTACCTGGTCGGGGAACAGGTAGATTTCCTCACGATGTTTTCCCTCACCGTAGTAACGCTAGAACAGATAAATGTATAGAAAACTACTCGACCTTTCACTCTCAACCAATCATACGTTGGTGCATCGAGTATTTGATCCTAAAACGTTTAACCACGTACAAGATACCGCCGTTTGTAATTATTAACTAATAACGTAATCGTGTGTCGTAAACCCAAGATCAAGCATCGTTATTAATTAGCCGGGTAGTGGTTGTAAAAGTGGGATTTTCCCACACCCACGGATTGGGGTTGTAAATGCTTGGGACCGGCGGTCATAGGAGCTTGTTTGATATGACATGCTGGTAGTAATTATGCTTGTTTCAAGGAAATATTGGAACAGGATCGTCAGTAAGGTTACGTGTTGTAAAGTAGTGTTTGTTGTTCTGTGACACGTATGTGAAAGGGTTAACTGGACGTTCGTATATAAATATATGCATATCACGTCTACTTTTTTGGGGTAGGTACCTACTGTATGGAGGTTTTCTTATTATGTATTTCTTCTTGCCACTACGGATTATTATCACATTTAGACAACTTGCCCCAAATTAGCAGAAGAGTTATGAAAGTTGTGAAATAATTATGTATTTACAGGCACAAAAACGCGTTAGTTAACTCAATAATAATAACTTATTAATAAGAATCTGTCTAATTAGGCTTAACGTTGATTGATACACAACGCGCAATAACATCTATGATGTTGTGTCATTAATATCTACACTCAACATAAATTACAACCGCCACACTTACTCGCTTCTTACGACAACCTGATACACACTTGAATATTAGTACCTACATCACTTCTGTTAAATAATTGTGAGTTTGAAGTAATATTATCAAATTATGTCAAATGGGATGTAATTGAGAGAATGATTGAATGTTTACAGATGTACCCGGATTATTTTGTTCGCCATTTGTTTTCTTTTGTAATAAGACACAGTTTTTAATCCTGTAACAATCCTCGTGCAGTACCAAGTCTGGATTTTATGTCTATGGTCTGATATTTTTGTAATAAAACGGAAGATTTCAAACTACCACAAACATAACACGTACACATCCAAACACTGTTGTGTAAGACAGCTGTTAGTTCCCTGTTTATTCGTTCCGATACCGCTAACGCGTTCCTCTGCATGAAAATTTAATTTTGTTTCTGTACATTTGTCACTGCGCTCGTAAAACGTGAATTTACACGGAGCGATGCCGGCTTCTCTTCCGTATTCAGTCATCACTTATCACGTACGCATCGCGGCCAATAAAACACATGATTTGTTGAACATAAAACGGCTGGGAGCCTATAAAAATACCGTTTACTCGATAACTGGAGAAAAAGTCATTTTCTACCGAGATATATGGATATTTGATACGAAATTAGTTCTCTTCTAATCGCACCGCTCTAGTATTGCGGGAATTGCTTAATCGTGTGATTTCTCACTCCCGAGGTGGTATAGGCATAAACAGATGTCTCTCTTATATTAGATGTATGTAGACAAGTTTTATATAGTCTATTCGTGGCGATGAGTTAATAAGACTTGTTTTTTCACGTCTTGCTTTGTAAATATAGCATAAATATCCAACATTGCACTCGACAAACTGACAAAATTTTATACAGCTATGTTTTGTCACAGATTAAGCAACATTTGATAATGTCTCAAAAAGGATTATAACATAACCTACTATCATAATCAGTATATCCGCTCAGTAGCTTGAAAACTTCAAAGTTAACACTAGGGAACCTTAAAAGAAGAATAAACTGCTACAACATAAGAAAAAAACACTAATTTAACACCATACTGATTCTAACCGGATGCTGTATGCCCATAAAACCACAGATAAAACGGAGGTGTTACAAAATAGGTAGTATCGAAAAGGTGTTTACGGTTTACAAATAAAAACAACAAATAAAATGAATTGTCTGATTCAAGTTGAAGTGGTACAACGGTGTCCCGTAGCTGTAGCTTTTTTTATTATTAACTTGATTTCTGACTTTGATTTCTAACAAAGCATGCATTTCTAACAAAGCTAATAGAAATAAAATTTCTGCATACCCATGTATGTTTATTAAGCAATTCCATAACAAAATACATTTATTATTTCTATGCGGATATTTTCATTGCTCTTCTACTCTACCTATAAATAAGGAAATGTGTATTTGACAACACGGAATATCTGTCACCAGGAAAACTGGTTATCTTGTAAAAAAGTTAACTGTGAGGGAAAACATCGTGAGCAAACCTACCTGGAACAGGTGATAGTTAGTGCTTGTAAATAGTGACATGGCTTACCACCTGTCACTTATCCTATCTGTCAACACGTGGGTTCGAGGTGTCCATAGAAGTACTACCTTCGCAATTGCGGAGATGGACACCTGAACCTCTGACTACCCCGCTAGAGTTAATGGTCGTAAACGCGTTTGTGTTTTGTCTAACTGTCACTAATATACACTATTTTTACACAACATCTGAGTCAAACAAATCAATATCTTCCCCACAATATGCGTGTTCCAATATTCTGTAACTCGTCCTGCCTGTAACGGGTACATTTTATGCAATACCAGGCTCTAGTATATTGTATGTTGCCATAACTCAAGTTGGTCCTGTTCCGGACCACACGTGTGCAATTGTCTACGAGCCATCGAAGAGGCTGCGCTATAAATAGTCCTTGCATATTGCTCTGTAAGCCACTGAGGCAGCGGCTGTTAAACTGTGGGATAGGGATTTTCTGGAACTTGGTATATTCGATAGATCTTCTGAAAACGGTGGGGAGTGGTGGTCTTTTTGGTAAATAGGTTAGTAATTCCTAGGATACACAGGTGATAGATTCAGTTTTCGTCGTGTGAAGACCTTTTGTGGTATCAGAACGTTTTAGGGTTCTTTGGTTATTTTAAAAAAGAATCGAATTGTGGTAAGCATAAGCTGTAGTAAATTCTTTGTAATTAAATACATAAATTCCATGTATATTACGATTGTACCATGTATTATTATATAGACAAAAAATATTAATTATGTGCAAAATACATCACTCCAGCAATATTGAAATCATCGAAAGGTAACATCTGTACACCTGTATACAAAAAACTATCTGTCGCTTAAGGTACTGCATATCTGATAAAACGTGCACTTTGATTGCCCAAAAACCATCCTAGATACAAATATAGTCAGTTCACTCTTTGTTTAACTGAGATGGTCGCATTAAATGTGTCTATAGCATTCATACATTCACGTCAATTTATCGCTTTTGGGGTCAACACAACATGCGAGACATGACAATATCTCCTAGGTCATATAATAGCATGCATATTCAGGTTGTTATTTCAATGGAGATATTGGTCATAAGATGCTAGCCCGTCGCCTAATAGATTCCATTTACCCCTAGTACTTAAGCTGCCTTATATGCTCAGAAGATCGGTAGATACGTCCTAGACTAGAACAGGTCTCTACTACTTTCGACTGCCTATAAAATAACAATGGGTTAGTCTAAACTTTGAGAAGCGCTCGTTCGTAATGCGAAATGTTGGCGTGGGCTTGGCTTAGCGCCACGAGGCAGACTGGGAGCGCCATCTGACTCATGCCGCTGAGGCACACGTCACCAGACACTGCTGTATGGCATGGGACACGAACCCTTTTGGGTGGGACTAAAGGGTCATGCAAGAGCGCGATAGGCGAAACTTATTGCTTCTACATTAAAGATCAGTGACATGGGAAAAATTGGGAAAAATTACGTAAAGTGAATAGTTTGAAAAATCTAATGTATTGTTTATTGTTATAGAATAGTATTTTTATATGTGTGTTAGAAATAGTAGCTTTATATAGCTATAATGAGTAACCCTTTTTTTACTAAATAGAAAATAGTAGACGTCATTTTACGTTGATATGGAATACTGTCATGGTGCTTGAAGACTATTTGGTAATTAGTGGTGTAACCATAAGTCCCAAGTTCAAAAGTATTTAAGTTATAGTTTTAAGAGATTCGCGATTTATACTCATGATTAATAACAAACGGGACTAATCGCGTATGTTTTTAAATAATAAAGTTACCTTTATTAATTATATTTGGCTGCTGCAACGTAGCCGAAACGTCGGGTTAATAAAGGTAACTTTATTATTTAAAAACATACGCGATAAGTGCCGTTTGTTATTAATCATTAGTATTTAAGTTATTACACTCTTATCTCTAGCGAGGTAATCAATAGTCATATCTCCTTGTGTCGATCTCTTACACTGTGAATTAATTAACGAACATTCACACCATATCATTGGTCTTATTCCCTATCATTGTGTACTGGCATTGGCTTATATTTCTAAAAATTAATAAATTTTCACGACGTTTTTACCTTCACCTCGTCCACATCGTAACCGTATAGCAAAAACGTAGAAACCCAAATACGAAATAGAGTCCCATTTAGAGTCTAATCTAATTTCCTATTTCAATAAACTATTACCACGATTTCTAATGTCCCCCAGCTAATTCGCCCACCACTCGCAGTGACATCTGTGGTCGTAAACCTGAACCATTCTGGCAGTGTCGCTAATTTGCAGTCACGGGACCTAAAGGGAATGAAGGGGAAAGTTGAGTTATGACCACCCACGACACCTTATTGTTCTCCTAGTGTTTGGATAGTCTAGGTACATAGGTTTACAGGTAGATCTAAAAAGTCATTGCTAGATATTGTTAAACAAGAGCATATAAAATACTCGAAAGCTCTTTGTGTATTCTTAATAGTGTCTCCGCTGTCTAAAAGCGGCTGTAGCCCAGTAGGTAAGAGCAGTGACTTCTTAAGAGAAAGGTCCTAGGTTCTAATCCCGACTCTGGCCTGTACCAATGATTGAAATTTAAATAATGTGTTTTTCATTTACGTACATAATTTACCGTCACTAATGATGAGGGATACATCGTGAGGAAACCCTAACCCCAGGGATAGGTAATAGCCAGTGCCTATAGTCGGTGTTACGGTTCACATGTCTTTGGTGAAAATTTAAGTCTTAGCATCTAAACGGTTAACTTGATGATCGATTGCTGTTGGTTTACGTGAGCGACATCGCGAGGAAATGTATGTATATCACTGGATAGTTATAGTTAGTGCTTGCAAATGGCGACTTAGCTTACCACCTGGCACATTTAGTACTGGCTATTTGGTCGATACGTAATGTTAATGATTGTGAACGCGTTTGTTTGTCTTTCCCTCACTGGATAGTTACTCGTAATATCCGTATCTGTGAACAGGGACAGGCTTACCATTTGCCACCATCGGTAAAGACTCTCTTTTGAAATGAGACCGTGAATGGACAAGGGCCTTCGTGGAATCGAAGGTGGGCATTCAAGCTACTGACTACTTATTTAATATTAGGTAATATTTTCTTTTATATCGTTAACGAAAGTTAAGTAACAAAAACTAAACTTTGAAAAATGCATGTACTAAAACATTGTTGACAAATTGAGTATTTAAACGTATTCTTAGTTTGTAAATAAACAAATTACACTTGAGTAATTAATAATGTACACATCCCAACTATAACAAACCAATTATTCAATCAAATCTCAATCTCCTTAATCCTTTAACTCAATAAGAATCCTCATCAAAACGGTAGCTTTAGTCAAAGACATCCTAACACCATCTTGTTAGCAATTAAATAGCATAACACTGATTAACAAACATCAAATTTAAACTCTATTCCTTCAAGAATAGAATCCTTAATCCCACTATTATTGCTTGTAGCTAATTTTGTAGAGGACTTTGTTATTTTCTCATTTTGCACGACTGAAATGTCTGAGACAAGTCGTGGGTGATACTGATGTGACTGAGTAATCGATCTTGTAGGGCTTAAATGTCTCGTAAGATGACTAGCTGCCTTTCTTCCGGCATATCATAGCAGGAGAGTAGGAGTGAATGGAATTATTGATACGCGGAGATTCTGTGAGATTAATTCTATATTAATAATACAATCACCATAGTTAACATACATACCGGAGCTGAAATAATGTAGTTATTATGATAAAAGTAATACTCAACTTCCATTCTTTTCGGTTTGTTGTTAAAGAGACAACTAAGGGACTATGGGAGAACAGAATTTAATGAAACTTGTCAGGCTTATTTCTATCTTTTCTAACAAGGTTCTATCTAAACCAAAAGTTACAGAATAGCATGTAGTAGTTATAGTAAACGATACACTAGAAAAATAACAACACATCTAGTAGGAGTAATTAAAACAATTAAATGAGGTGCGCTTGCCAAGAATATTACCACGATTGATTGTGGCGACTGCACGCTGGTTCCGATTCACCGTTTAATTATAGAATAGAGACAGTAATCGAGATAAATAGTATCGATTTATTATCGTATATAAATGTCATAATTTCAAATCCCATTCGCTTTATTATAGTTGTAATGTCACCCTTCTACATCGCATTGAGATATGCAGATTGCTGCCACCATTGAAGATCCTAACAATTCACTTGAAACACTCACGTTCATTAAACTTCTCATGTATAATGTAGGTATCCGTTTTCCTTCTTCCTTTTATCTTCATCTTTTACGATATTCTTTGAAGAAAAACCAGCTAGCTAGTATATTTTTTTACATCGCACTAAAAACAGAAAAATTATAGTTATCCTGTGTTAGTCTGGGAGGTTTAAAGAATACTAACTAGCTGCCGTTTATCCCGGCATCTCATTCGAGGCGACTAAGGTAAATGGAATATATTGAGCGATAGGCTATTAATCTGTAACCAAGTTTCCATATGACCATCACAACCCCAATATCTATGTGAAAAAGTGACTTAGGAGATATTATGTCCAAAGTTCTCTCCACCGGACATGTAATGTATATTAATAAAACCAATTTCATTTAAATGCCAAATGGAGTCTGAATATCTTATTTTGAGTTAATTTATCAGTTCGCATACGCAAAACCTTTCAACTATGACATACGCGAAGCAATGAACGTTAATACTATAATAGTTCTAGAATAGTTGGCAGTCGCAATGGAGCAAGCAAAGACATAAATAGGGCTTAAATAGCTTGTAAACATTCTTAGTGGTAGTTCTGAGATAACAGATGGCGATGACTGTCCATTCAGAGAGCTAATGTGTTACGTTATAACGCCAGCACTGACATCTTAAGCCTTTGGAACTTTGGTGATAGAAATTGCTAATATGTATAGTTATGTAGGTAGGAATTTTAGTTTCAGTTTATTGTCACTTCGTAGATTCGTGGATACGTCAATCAATCAATCAATACGTTAAAAAACAATTTGTAGTTGTATATATGTATATACGTACCATAATAATGAAACGTTATTTTGCATTTTATTTTTTTGGAGGTGGTAGTTAATTTAAGAGAGGTCTAATATGGTAAAAGATACGCTACCTTTTGCGAGACACAGAACCTTTAAAAAACTATTACCAAGTAGTTATAAGTTCAATTGATTGAAGTATGCGCTTTTACATACATACATATACATTCACAGCCTTCAATTCCTATCGGAGTCGACAGAACCTTGGAGATTTAGTATCTCCTGGGTCACTTTTTAGCATGAATGTTGCGATTGTGATGTCTTATGGAACATTGGTGACAAGTTGCTAACCTTCGACCAATTGATTCCATTTTCCTCTAGTCCCTTAGTCGCTCCCACACATGCCGGAAAGAACGGCAGCTAGTTAACATTTTTTTACGTTCCAAACTACCACGAGACAGTTTAATTATTACGGAAGAAGTTTAGTACAATAAGATATATGAGTTCAATGTTAATAATTGATTTATTGTTTCATACAATGTAGCGAACGTACTGGATCCATCTAATCTTTACCAATAACAGTGGGGATTATTACCAAATCCCTTCAAAATTAAATCGTAGTTATTTACGATGATTCTACGTATATTTTAGACGTTTTATTTGGAAGGTTCCTACGTAATTCTCTAGGAAATTTACGGACGAAATTGTGAATTATGTACCAGTGGCTGGCAGAAATATGGGAACTAATTTGCAGGGGATTTGCGTCGACCCAGAAGCAAATTGACTGCAATGAGAGGATTATTATGGACTATTCTTGTAACAATGGTTATAAATATATTGTGTATATTTCCATTTGCGTAGAGCATCTGATATACCGATGTTATAATTCATTTATACTTGTAGAAAAAAAATACACTATTTCAGAGATACCAATTGGATGGAAAATTAAGTCGATACTGTTTACAAAACACATAAGTAATTGTCTCTTTGGGTGCTGACGTTAAAACACATGATACACATGTTTGCATGTTATGTTTATTAAAAAAAACATTCTAAGGAATCGAGTCGCAGTCACCCAATCAATTATTGATGGGTGTTCGACCACCGAATTAGTTCAAAGGAAGCGACAACAGATTATGTTTGGGAACATCAACGTGGGGCTGTACGTGACCTGTGAAAGGCGACTGTGGTTTACAAGCCACTAAGGAATTTGGTCTAATTTATGTGTGAGGGAATAACTATGACATTGATGTACGTTGATAAGTTTTTTTGTATACGTTGGACACCTGTGATATTGGATGTGAGCAAAATGATATTTTTTAAGACGCCATAAAAATAAGCAACACACTTGACAAACACCTTTAATTTGGTGATGAGTGTCATCACAGTGACATTTATTTTCTGTAATTTTATTATCTCATGAGATATTTTATATAGCTTAGGATTACTTAAACAACGTAAGAATAATTAACTAAAGGTAACTAATTCGATGCGTTGATGTGCAGGTTCTTATATGTTTTATATCTGAAATGGACGCGCTTACATCTACCCAACTAAAGGTACGGTTGCAAGTCATTACACGCGATACTCATAGGTCATAATTATCGCCAACAAAGTGACACACTTGTTTTAAACTCAAAAAGGATCTAGGGTCCTCGACCTCGTCCCAATAACACATCTTGTACCGAAAAGCGAAAGGCTTTATAAAACACACCTAATTGCCATAATTAAGGGGCGGTATTCGCACAAAGAAGCCTCCGCACGCGAGGCAGCGGAACCTGAATGGTCTATGGTTTAAGGCTGAATGGACCACTTCATTTATATGTGCCACCCAGCAACATACACATACAAACACATACAAAGGTAGACAAGGAACACACATATACTTAAGTTACATGCAACGGTGTATAGCCAGATAGTGAATAATACATATGTATGGGCAATGTTATGACTATATTGACTTATAACTTGAAGAGTTTTTATGTCGATTTTGCTGAATACACACTATGAAACATAATACACATATGAACAACAATACTAAAAATATTTATATGAAATTATTTGCAACCCAATCCCCTGCAAATAAACTCAACGGAACTTCCGGAAGTATGAGTTACATACAATCTAAGTAAGGCTGAAATCAATACGCGGCTACTTATTAACTTAAATAGCTTTATTTGAGGAACCCGGTTAAATTTCAGTTTACAACTTCATAATGCAAGTTTATAAACATTAGGCAAAGTAAATATGGAACTCTCACGTCCTAACTACAACTATTTAACCACCTTTGGGAATTCCGGGTAAAATGTAATAGTTAAGGCGGTGAACAGATTTTGCAAGCTATAGGACTGATTTGTTAGAGGAATTGTAATTATTTTAATGTACCGTATGTATTAAATGTCTGAAAGTAGGCAGGGTTGAATAACAGGTTCCAAAGAATAATTTGGATGGAGTATTATCAGGCGGTAAAAATGTGGTAGTCCAGTACTACTCTGGACTGTACATAGAATATTAAATAGCTACTTTTCTTCTCGGAATGTAGATCTTAAAGACATACAAAAAGATATACCTCTCAAGTGTCAACAATATTTCATATCAAGAACATTAAAATCCTGATAGTTATTAGAGTACCCGCCACATAAGGTGGCAGTTGGAGGCGTCGCCACAGTCGCGTAATCCAGTGTTGCCAGTAAACACGCCAAAACTAGCACTCACTGTGCCATACGGCTCGATACATTATATTGAGGTTTCATTTGTAACGATCTTTGGTTGCAGAGCTATAAACTCAAATAAAACAAATTAATATACCAAAGTCAAAAGTCAAAATATTTTTATTCAAAATAGGCCCTATCATAAGCTCTCTTTGAAAGTTATTTTATGATCTAAGTACAAATTAAAAAAACTATATATTGACAAAAGGAATATATATGAGTGAAGTGGAAGGGCGGTTACGTAGGGGCCGGCCTAATAAGACATATATGTAACAGTCAGATAGACGCTATATTGAAAAAAGGTGACGTTAGGAGTACCTATAACCGCCGAGAGTGTATTAGAGAATGTATGAATGTCAATGAAGCGAAAGTGGTCTGTCAGGATCGGGACAAATGGGGATCCGTGATCTCTGCCTACCCCTCTACAGGGAATCAGGCGTGATGTGTATGTATGTATGTAAAAAAACTATTTCAAACATGACACTGAGCATTGTCTTTACATATTTTTACCGAGGTTAGTTCACCAACCATTTCGGCTGCTCAAGATGCCACGTCATGAAGACCACAACCGCTCTGATAAGAGCGTAACGATTGAGAAGAAGAAGTTCAGCGGAGACCCTTGGAGAAGAACTAACAAGAAACTCCAGAAATCAATTTATTATAATCACCCTTCACAAACATAAAAATTACAAAGAGTGGGCAAAAAACACAACGCTGGTAATACTAAATTTACCTTTCATACAAAATAACACGCAATGGCGGAAACGTCAAATTTAGTTCCAAGTTTGGCTACTGCCACCTTATGTGGCGGGTACTCTATATAGTTTACCAATCTGATGCTGCATTACCGAGGTTCTGAAAATTCAAGTACATATGTGTATGTTTGATTATATCAAACAACTCAATTACAAAAATCCAATCAGCGCCTTAACGAACCCGGGTTCATTGACCGCATCCAATCCTATTTAGAAATGAAACAAACCACGTGAACTAAAACTGTAAATATGTTTGGAGCCAATTTACTAGTACTCGTCATTATTTACTTTCAAGCCAATGAAGGCTGAAACTTTCTTTCGGACTGTGGTTGCAGCTCGATTCTACTATGAATTTGTATTAGTTTTACTTGTGATATATTTTAACCACTTCCAGGTCTTAAACTAATGTTATAGGTAGTGACTAAGGGTAAGTGGATTCTTCTGGATTATTGATTAGCAACATGACACCACTAGCTTGAGCTGAATCCAATTTTCTATAACTTAAATTACGAATACTTTGGCTTTCAATAGATTAAACAACCAATAGGTTGCTTGCATATCGTCCAATTGATTCAACTAACCCTTGGTCCCTTAATCGCTTTCTATCAAGTTAAAGTAGAAGGTAGAGCTGGACGGGATAGGCCGCGTAGAACTTCTTCTCAAGGCAGGTATGAAGAACAGAAGAGCATGTATAAGAAGCTTAAGTGAAGCATGAGAGATTTTTAAGGATCGTTCCAGGTGTCGATTGATAGTTTTTGCCCATCGTAGTGGGACGTAGAGCCGTGAATGTATGAATTTATGTATCTAGTAAAAGAAATGCATTAATTACCACTTTTTATCCATCCCTAACTAGCAGGGCCCGTCATTACATATCTCAGGCAACAAGTGAACACGTGAAAGTGATTACGCTATTTCTGATCTCATAACATTATAACTAATCGCTTTCTCGGCACTCATAACATTATAGCACTCTATTTCGATATTAGGTCTACGGTCTAGCTAATGGCGAGAAAATAGTTAACGATTTCCTTAACATACTCGTGAGTTTTCTTCTGGTTAGCCTGACGGGGTAGCTAGATATTCGAATGATTACCACTTACCTCGAAGTTTTTTAAGACTCTCAAAGGCACTTTTTGTCAGACAAGTCCATCGCGTGCCTGAAAAACGTTTACCTCTGTGAAGCGATATGCTTTCTCACGTTGAATTTTCTTACAGGTGACTCAGAGCACATGGTTACTCATTTATTAGCGTTGCCTAAAAGGTATTTGACCAGAATTTCTTCAATATCCGTTGCCTATTAAGCTACTAACAATGTTTAGTATTATTTACAAAGACAAACACATTCACGGCCATTAACTATTCCGGGACAATCAGGAATTTGTGTGACCTTGTCCGCAATTGCATAGGTTAATTATGGCTACCCTGAACCTACGTGTTAATCAGATAGTCAGTACTCAATGTGCCAGGTGGTAAGCCATGTCGCTATTTTACAAGCACTGTTTATAGAGCTTTCTGAAGCATAGGTCGGTTTCTTCACAATGTTTTCGCTGACCGTAGTAGTATTTACCTAAAATATATTAAGTACTTCATTTTGGCATAGTAACACAAATTTCGTTGAGCAAACAACTAGTGACCCAGTGCCGTTTCCTTTCCGTGTTGCTATTTGATTTGTAACAATTCGTGCCTAAATACTTTTTGGATATTGCCAAAATTCCTATGCGTTTGGCATGGCTATACATTCCATCCTAGCATACATGTTTACACGTCATTCCATATTCAAAATTCGTGTAGCGTGGAACGTAAAAGGTTTGCTAATTTCCTTGCTTTTTTTCACGACATGTCATGAGCACATCATTCTACGAATAAATGGGGTAGGCGATAGATTAGCACTCTTCACTATTTCATATAAATGAACATTACCACCACAACAAATGAAGGATCTATTACGTCTCCAATGATCTGGCTTAAAGGAATGATAGAATGTCTGTGTAGCAATGTGAGGATGTAAACGTATCACAAGAAAAAGTAAAAAATGAAAGTATTAGTTATATATACACTATTAGTTATATCCATAATGTTTTACATTACGACCAAAAACAACCAAAATCCAGTTGGGTTGTATGTCGAAAATTGTAAAGTTTTTTCGATAACCACCAAGGTGTAAAGTTTAACGTTGTGTCATTGGTTGTTCCAAAACACCGTTTAATTACAATTGTCTCACAGCCAATGAAGAACAATCCATAAAACGCTGTTCGGCATATCACACCAAATTCACACAGTGATCGCTGGCTATAAATCGAATCGATTAATCGGTCTCGATTCGAGCGAGTCCGATGCATAATGCATGAATTCGATTCCGTGCGCTATCCAATCGAGGGCCAAGGGATCGCTCTTGATGCTTTAGGAAGTAAGGGTGGCGGTGTACAGGCGAAATGTAACAAAGATAATCTTACATCACATTTTAAATTCGATGTAGCTCAGTTGTATGGGGCTACACTCTGTATCAGTTGGCAAACTGATACAGAGTTTGGCTCACGGTGAGGGAAATCACCGTGAGGAAACCTACCTGTTCCAGAAGAGGTAATAGTTAGTGCTTGTTAATGGCGACATGGCTTGCCACCTGTCACATTGAGCACTGGCTATCTGGTCAACACGTGGGCTCAAGGTGCCCATAAAATTATTACCTTCGCAATTGCGGAGATAGAAACCTGAACCTCTGTTGTATATAGTATGTTTACTATTAAAACTTGACTAAAATTTAAAGGCTTAACAAACACGTCCATAATATTCGATAACAGTGAACCCTGATAGTACCAGAAAAAATAATTTACCTCAAATGGTTAACAAATTAAATATTTTTTTAGGAGTTAGATATTTACCGTATTAGGCTGTGTTCAGACGTGCGCGTTTTGTGCGCGTTTTCTGCGCGCGCGGATTCAGCGCGCGCAGAAAACGTTAGCGTTTGGGAAAACACGCGACGCGCGCTGAATCCGCGCGCGCAGAAAACGCGCACAAAACGCGCACGTCTGAACACAGCCTTAGGCATGCCTTTAAAAGACACGTGGAATAAAATCAATTTATTAGCGTTGCATAAAAGAAAGAATGAGAGAGAAAAACTTTATTCACTGCATTAAATAACATTAAACAACAAATATGAACTCTTGGATGCAGTGAAAAGGTGATCAGCATACGATGCACCCAATTCAGAAACTGCAGAAACTAAAAAGTATAGTTTCTATTTTTAATTAGTTAACCCAAAGTGCACCCCCAGCCTAACCGCCCGGCATATCGTGAGATAAGAAGGCAGTGCTAAGACCGTTATGCAAATGAATAGGCCAATAATTGGGCGCATTTCTATGCCACACGTGGTATTCAGTAACACGTTAATGGGACCCTGTTTCAGTTCGAATTTGTAATAGTAGCCCGTTCCCGACGTAGGACTGCGCTTATGTCTTGTAATACAGGACTTTGGTTATATTGCTTTGGAATGGCGCTTGTTTTGTCCTATAGTTACATATATGTATGAAGAGGTTTCTATAGTCAGCTGAAAATTGGCGGATTTACGTAGATTCCCGCCGAGCTGGACGCCATTTGGGATCTCCACTGCGCGCTTTATGTGACTGACATTATTTTTAATTTTATTGTAATTGTTAATTTTGTATATAATTTTTTTGTATTATGTGTCATTAATATTATTTGTCAAACGTGGAATCTCAATAAATTAATATTATTATTAGTCCGCCAATAGTGACGTAGCTTAGAGACTATAGAAGTACATCAAGTCATATTTAGTTTGATTACGAACAAGTTAACTCTTCGCCTAAAAGATCCATAAGTGTTTAAGTTAAATTAATTAGAACCAGGTGTTTGAGTTATGCGACTATATAGTATATTAAAATTTCAGCCTATGAGCCAATAATTTATTTATTTGTCGAAAAGGGAGTTTGATGTACAAATGTCCTTAACACGTAACCATCTGATCTACACACCCCGCAAAGGGTAACGTATGTACATATAATTATAACTGCCAAGTACACACTCGTATGTGGCGATGTAAATGTAACTTATTGTTTACGAATAAAACTTAATCCGCGTTTCCAATCGCCAACAATAACACGTATTTAAATTTAAACAATTGCCAGTGGCAATGCGCTGGCTGTCGACCACGGTGACTCACGGGCGCCATCATTAAAATAAACTGCAAACAAAGTGCGTTTCTATGGCAACGGGGAAAGTGTAAATATTGCTTCGGTTTTAAGTATTAATGAAACGTTGATTGGAATGTTACCATACTAGTCCCGTACTAATCTGGGTCGTAAAAAGAATGCTAACAAGCTGCCTTTCTTCCCGGTATGTCGTAGGAGGCGACTAAGGGACTAGGGTTCAATGGAATCTATTGGACGTTGGACTAGCAACCTGTCACCGATGTTCCATTATGACTACGAAACCCCAATATTCGTGCTAAAAAGTGACCTAGGAATTATAACTCTGAAATTCCATCCCGAAAAAGATTAAACGACGGAAGGGTAAGATCGGATTCGGTATAAGTCCGGATGTGACGAATTTCTCCCAAACGGATAATGTTTTTTATATACTGGCAACACTAACAGAAACGCCATTTTTTTGAGCATGCTGTCAATATTTTAATATTTTATAATAAATTATTTTTTTCTGTCCCATTTTTGCCTTAAAATAAATAGTAACCTAACATTCATACACAAGGTTAAGACCGGATCAAGTTTTAAAATGAGTCTTAAGTCTATCAGCAATAAATTCCGATTTAGATTTTAGGCTGGTGTTACCCGAATATAGTCCGATCTTAACCATAGATTTGAAAAATCAATGGCTCTTTTATTTTTTTCATAAAAAAGTTACTTTCAATAATAGAGGCAGGACACAAAAGAGTGAAAAAAAGTTTAAATTTCCAGCAAAAGAAAGTTAAAACACCCAGTTTGTTAATACGTATAATTTCATCAAAAAATACTTTTTTCTATCATCAAACAAATTTTACGAAAATCCGTCCGATCTTACCCTGGTTTACTATATATTTTTATTTCGTTTCGGAATAACCTACCTAAGGGACCAATAGATTAAATAAGGCGTTATCAAGCGATAGATAAGCAACAATTAAGAAGTTTGTTAAGTTAGACTATGTGAGGGTAAGTGTTACATTCTTCGTGATATATGTCGGTGATGAATAGTTCTTCTAAGTAACTTATCACTGCTTAGTTATCGTTGATCACTATCTGGTGATAAGTGGGCTTAGAGTGGGCAAAAGATGACCAATATGCAAAGCCATACCAAGTCATGACTAGAAAATGTTTACAGTGGTATGTGACGAATATGTTTAAATAAATAATTTTTATGCTTTTAGGTTGTAGTGTAAATACAAGGCTTTTTATTTTTATAAGGTTTACGTATCAGGTAGCGGTATTGTGAAGAATGGTCACGAAAAGGGTTTTTGTGAGAGTAGTAATGAGTAACCATTGCATAGATTAAAACTGCATGATTGATAGTTAAGGTATTTATGACTGCAATATTCTTTACCGTTAGAAACAAGAAATAAAGAGTCTTAAAAAATATTGTTCCTGTGAGTCATAATAAATATAAAACCTTGTTCTATACATGTTTGTCATAAATAAGCCCCCACTGCTGTAAATGGGCTTTACGTAGATATAACTAGAAAACTAACAGTGTCATCAGTCCTTTGTAATCTTCATAATCCAAATACTAAAACAAATAACATGACTAATAAATATAACAATAATTTATGCCAAATATGACAAATCTCAGCTCACATGAGGTTTCAGTGGTCATAGGCCTTCTTAAATACGACTTCTCACTTAAATCTCTGAATACTCTGAAAGGTTATACCCATACACACTTAATGGCCTCTTAAGACAAGTTGTGAACATTGAATCATATCAGATGTAATTAGTTAGTTTGGCCCCAGATCAGTACCGAACGATCAAATAATTTGATAATGTTAATTCATTATAAAAAACCCAAAGAGTCACGCTTCAATTACGTACATAATCAACAATGTATGGTGTAACAAGTGCATTTAGAATGTAATTATATTAATTGAATCGATAATTCAGTATCGATACGAGCGCAGGATCGATTATGATATCAATATTGCATTCATTAAGATTAAATAATTAATGTAATTTGCATTATGATAAGGCATGCGTAAAACTCGGGTTTATTTGGTTTCCATTAGTACGAATAAACTGTGGTATAACACATAAATAGGCGATACCAGTAATAGCAAGGATTATATGTATTAAAAATGCATGTAATAACTGTATATATGGCAATGAAGTGAGTGAGTTAAATAGGAATCCGTAATCTCTACCCATCTCTCTACAAGGGAAACAGACGTGACAAACGTGAATTTACACTGATATGGTACACGATCAACGAAGCAATATTTACTATAACTGTACGGATAGCTCATTTATCCCTTTGTGATAGGCAAGAATATAGATTTTGTAGATATTGCATCATTCAGTGGTAATTTTTACTACTATCTCCGTGGGTAGATTTATTTGCGACGTGATCTATCGAGTAAAAGTAACCTACAGATAGGATCCACTAGATCGAATAAATAAATAGTAGTATAAACAAAACTATATAATAAATCATGCTTTGAAATGTTAACCCAAATTTCGGCCATCTTAAAGGTGGTGGCGATCGATCACCACATTACCTTAAAGGACCATTTCAAAGGTATGTTTTGGTCAGTCCCTTACAGAACTGTCCTTTACAATTTAGCAATTGTCCCTTTTCACAATAAAAGGTTGAAAAAAAAAAACTAAGGCGTGCAGACAAAGTATCGGTTATACCTCAGCAGTCTATATTCTGACGTGGTCAAGCGCTCTCGTCTTAGCTCGTACTTAAAATTATTTGACTATTGAGTTACTGTGGATATAAACCAGCTCTTGCTATATCGATACATCACGCATCGATACAGTTAATCGATATCGGTACAGTGTGGTTATGTGAAGGCATTTTTGAGTGCACATGTGATTTTTCACGATAGTTCAGTGGATTTTTACAAATAGTGAATGTTTGTGTGAGATTATGCACTTTTGTGATATTGGGCTCTTGTTTGGTGAGTTTTTCCGTGTAATAATAGTTTTAGTGTGATTGTCGATTACTTAAATACGTACTAAGTCACGTTCTGTAATCCCTTTCGTGGTAGATAGCACTTTGGAGACACAACCTTTCTTCGAATTTTTGCAGTGCAACAGATAATAAAATGCTACAATATCTATCAAAATTGTGAGGTAACAATATGACTCGAATGAGTAATTATTGTAATGTTTTTTTTTATTATGACTATTTAAATACCCTAAATAGGGATTAACACAATTTATAAAACTTTTTTTCTGAGTACGGAATAATACTATAACGTTGTACCACCTGTATGATAATAAAGGAATATTTATATAAATATTTAAGGATACTGCCTATTGTTCATTATGATTTTAGTAACAATATTTATAAGGCTAACTATCGGAATGATGCAACAAATTAAAATTTGTTTTTATAACTTTCAACGAAGGTAGATAGGAAGGGAGCAGAAGAAAATAGTATGTTTAAGCTCGCGTGGACAATGAGTGATTAGAATTTGTATGTGCACAGACTAAGTGAAATTGCTGAGACAATCACATGGGTGAACATGTTTGTTACTTCTAAGGTTTTGCATGAAAGATGCATTTTGATTTTTTTGAATTATTATATCCGGAAGACGAAGGTTCCGGGTTCAATTATATAACATAGCATTTCAAATTTTATAATATTCTCTGTAAAAAGCTTTTTTTGGACAGTCAATTGACAGAATCTAAATTGATATTCCGAATTATCGGAGACTTCACCCGAAACTCTTACTACCTCACTAGAAATAATGGTCATGATGCGGATGTTTTTTAAATAATAAAACAGTATGCTTCATTCGGGGGCGTGTATCCGCCGCTGAAATGTTGATGATTGTGTTATATGGGATCTGGGAGAATTAGGCGGGCTACATATACAGCGAATACGAATGCATGAATTGTAAATTTAACATTTATAGTCTTTTTAGAACTATCTTTATAGTATATAGTATTTACCTAAAGAATAAATACCACTACCATCTATTCGCAGATGAGCGAGAAATTTGGAACTAATAACATCATAACCTCAAAATTCATGCTAAAGTGACCTACCAGATATTATATCTCCAACGTTCTGTCCACCCTGAAAGGATATGAATGTATATGTGTATCTATTTATATTATAGCTTCTATAGAACCTCGAAGATATAATATCCCGAAGATCTCTTTAAGACTACCTTTAGCAATACGAGCTACCTTTACAAAATAACTAAGTTAAGTTTATAAATGTCATATGATATCAAGTTTTATCGACCAGTGTTTCAGTGTTTTTGGTCAGTAAGTAGAGATAGCTTTTATTATCTTCGACAATTATTGATCTGCCATCGATATACATAAGGAATAAACTTCTAGACTGGACTGTAATACTTTGCACATGAATTCACATCATCATTCTACTATTGAGCATACGTACACTTTTTTATTTTTTCCATCGCACAGTGTGTAGACGCCCTAACTTCCGCCAGCGTCGAGGTATCGACAGCGTTATGTGCCAGTGACAAATCGCCCCCGTTCAACTTGAACTTGAACGTGTGAGATGACTTTACGGGACCAATGACCCCTAAACCTACCCTAATGGTTTATTATGGGTGTTTGGTGTATGAGGTACATGGAGATCAAGGGCAAAATTTTTAGGATTAAGAATATGCCTAAATGAGATAAATTATCGTGGTTCCTGTAGACATATGGTCAAAGTATATAAATCATACATATTATATTAATACTCAATATATACATCTTATATAGGTCATTTACCGTAAATGAATACCCAGCACATAACAAAGATAATGATTATTTATTATAATACATTTTAACAATACTAATATTAATCTATTAGACTAATTTTATTCAACTGATGTATTTACATGCATTCCTTGCATGATCCTCAGTTATTGAATTTCTTAATATATTCGATTTCTACTATACCCTTTAAATGGAAAGAATAAAGATTTCAATATATTGTTTTTCATATTTTTAGCCTGTTCTTAATTAAATATGTCAAAAATAAGAATATTAGTAATAGCACAAGATTTAGTCAGTTGATCGTCCTTACGATGTATCACGAAGAAAGCAGCACCTTAAATATTTTAAAATTTTGAATTGAAATTTCGATATCCGACCTACACACAAAAGTACCTACTTAATTACATTAATGTCCCTTCGCAAATTAACTTTTTACTTTTCGTAAGAGACAACGGAACCGGGTCATTCGGCCTATAACCAATAAACATTATGTTGTTCGTACCGGCTGTCAGCGGGTATGCTAATACGCTCTTGGTTAAAAGGAAAATCGTAATTTTTCCACAAAAACCTCGTCTCAAAGAGCCGAACGCAGCATGGAGTTGTCATTCAATTAAAAAGAAACAAAACGTTTGTATACTTTTTAGAGCGAGAACCTCCGTGGGTGTTGGCCGGTATTTCAACCGAAATTAAATGCATATTTTTATGACACTTTCCCTCGCTCATTTTAATTTGAATTGCATCGGTGGGCTTATAATTATTTCATATATGGTATAACTGTGAAGAAATACACGTGTGGAAACCTATGTATCCCTTGCGATAGATAATAGCCAGTGCATCTACACGGCGATTCGGTTCACTATCTATCAAGTTGGGAGCTGTCTATCGACAACGCTGGCTGTGAATCGCTCATACCTAATATGTCTTCGAAATTTCGAAGACGAGTACTTAAGCATCTGACTACCCTTCCACAATAAAAAAAGAGTGTGTGTATACATATGTTGTGAAGCGTATGTATGTATGTTATGCTTCAGTTACATGAAAGTCACATATGGTTTGGAGTTTCTGTAAATGGCTAAAGCTACATTATAAATTAATATATAATGTCTTAAGTCGATAAATTAAAACCTGGAATAGGTTTATAAGAAAGGTTACGGCTATACAGATAAGCAGACGTTAAAAATTTCTGCTGTCCCGAAAAATGGGCATAATTATCTCAAGTCTTTAAACTCCTAGTTATTACTACCATTAGTCCTTTAGGTGACGTTAGGAGTACCTATAACCGCCGAGAGTGTATGAGAGGATGTATGAATGTCAATGAAGCGAAAGTGGTCTGTCAGGATCGAGACAAATGGGGATCCGTGATTTCTGCCTACCCCTCTACAGGGAATCAGGCGTGATGTGTATGTATGTAGTCCTTTAGGTGCTTTTACCCAGCCTTACCACATGACACATAAGGCGCTGACTATCTCTATCGATTGTGAGGCAACCGGTCAGCCAATTCGGAATTAATATTCGCCATTAACATATTAATACGAGGCGCGTTAACGCAGCCCTTTTACTTGGCCAATATGTGCTTAACGCTTAACGGCACGTACGCTCTTACGAAAATATTGGTTTGGCATCAACAGGTGGTTGGTATGTTCACAGATTTGGATGTCATATAAATGTAACTGATATCAAATTGAAATGCGCTTGTAGTTGTTAACCGAGCATTATTGTAAATTTCTCTATGAAAAATTGATACCATTTGTTATACAGCAATATGTACCTATATTAACGTATACATACATTCAGTTTCCTAGGCTAGGTGCTGAGCACAGATTTATTTCGCATTGCTTGAATCCGTTTATCTCTTTAAATATTTATAAAGTAAAAAAATATCTCTTCGTTCACTCATACGACAATAACCACCGGTGTTTTACTATGCAATATTGCTCCGATTCCGTTTATTTCCAATCCCCGAGCTTCTTTGATACTTCACTCCAGATAAAAGGTATGGGATGCAGCTGAATTAAAGGTCTATCCCAACTACTACGGAACGGTGTTCTATGTATGTTTACTCATGTTTTTTCTTCACCGTAAGTTGCCTAATTCCCTGTCTCTGTGTTTAGTCTCTGAAATTATTCATGGCTCACTGTATCGGAGTGCAGCCGATAGTTTGACTTTTGTCTTTCGTAATGTTTATACAACGTTTAAACGTGTGAGGTCCCGGATTAACCTTGATTCTGCTATCAGGAACTGTTGGCAGCTTGTAGAATAAAGTTTGTTCCTTAGTTATTCATATAGTCATTCCGCCTTATCTGAGTCTTCCTAAAAATTTACAACATATTCTGATATTTACGCGATTTCAGCATTATTTTTAAGTGGTAGGTATATAACATTTAACACAAAATGTGTTGCAGCTATTTTACTCTATCCATATCTTTTTTGTTTAGAATATTGGAACTTAAAAGTGTTATTAATTTTAGATAATTCAGACAATACCTCTGTGAATGTCTCATTTAGCTTTCAGAAGTTATTCAATTGGTTGAAATAATTTCTTTTCTTAGGCATTCAAATGTAATGTGAAAATAATTTCCTAAATCGGTAAATAACTTTTTTTTGCCTTCTATTATAAAAATAACTGTTACAAAATTAGGAGAATCAACGCGTATATTATTTGCACGGCTCTTCACAGCTTTATGGTAACCAATTGGCTCTCAATGCAAGGTGTGGATAGTGTTGTAAAGAACTCGAGTCTTTTAGTCTTATTCGATAGACTCGACTCAATTTTCTAAGACTCAGTGAACTAACTGAACTCGGAGTCTCGAGTCGAGCCGAGTCTGAGTCCTATCATGAAGACTCGAGCGCCATTATTGAACTCGAAACCTTAAATAGAACTCGAGTGACTCGAGTCTTATAAAGAACTTGAGTCTTAAAAGAGCTCGAGTCTTAAAAGAGCTCGAGTCTTCTTCAAACTGGTCTTCGTTCTTTTGTAATATTTTTGTAATATTTTTCATGTTAATTAAAACTTTACTTCTTTCATTTATTTTTCGACATCTCCTTCTGGTTACACATGATTATATCTCACAAAAATAGCCTTTTATTGGCTGCTTTAAAAAGAACGACTCGAAGCGGAAAAGAACTCGAGCGCGACTCGGCGCGTAAAAAGGACTCGAGCGCTAAAGAAGACTCGAGTCTCGAGTCTCGCGTTCAAGAGCTCATATAGACTTGAGTTCTTTATTCTTAAGAGTCTTATTGTTATGAGTCGAGTCGTGTAATGCAGAGTCGAGCTCTAAATTTAGGACTCAAAGACTCGAGTTCTTTACAACACTAGGTGTGGAGCATCATCGATGAAAGTTCATTATCACCAATTGGGGCCAATTTGGAGGAACAATCGTTCTTCGTATCTTTATGCCATGGGGAAATGGAAGTGCACTATTAAGACGCTCAGATATACGTGTTGCAATAGACGACTTAATAAAAACCGTTTTAGTAATGCTTTTGTTAATGATAGGAATGTTTTGGTAGAAATAATTTAAGAGATTCATTCACACATTAAACTTAATCTGTTAGTGAGAAAAAAATGTGTAAGAATAAGACGCTATATTGGAAAAGGGTGACGTTAGGAGTACCTATAACCGCCGAGTGTGTATTAGAAGATGAATAAGTGTCAATGAAGCGAAAGTGGTCCGTCAGGATCGGGACAAATGTGGATCCGTGATCTCAACCTACCCCTCTACAGGGAATCAGGCGTGATGTGTACATACGACTAATACTGATACATAAAAAATCATATAAATAAAATAAATAAAATTCATACATACCCCTCTACATCACGCCTGATTCCCTGTAGAGGGGTATGTATGAATTTTTACAAGATTAGGTATAAACTTCTCTCAGAATTTCTAAGAACACTTAAATCTAGTCGTATCTTATCATATTATGCGGATAGAAGGTTCCTAAATAACGTAACTTTACTACCTAATTCATGCTATAAGTGACTTAGGAGGTATTACTTATGGTGTCTGTATTACTTATGCAAGGTTCTGACAGGCCAGAAACATATATATACACATACACAACGCCCGTTTCTCTGTAGAGGGGTAGGCAGTGATCAAGGATCACCATCTGTCCCGATCCTGATAACCACTTTCGCTTCATTGACACTCATACACACTGTGCGGCTATAGGTTCTTCGAACTTAAACTACTGCACAAATATCAGTTTCGAGTACTATTCCTGTGTAAACATATCCCTAGGTTTGTTCGTAAATATTTAATGTCATCTCCAGTTTGAAGTTAAAAACAGTTAAATATGTTTTGAGTGGAGTAAGTGAAACTTGTTTTACTTACTTTGTAAACATGGTGATTTTTCGTAAGTTTATTATAAATGTTACTATGATTATAAATTAAATTTACAAAAAAGTATAATTACACAAAAGCGGTTTATGAAAACATTGGGAATCGAAGCAATTTGTTGTAAATAACCTAAAATGAAATACATACATTTAAATGGCTTGTCCTTTTTTAGTTTGCGATTGAACTTACATTCCTCTCGATTGGTTATAAGAGTTTAGTATTGACAATGTACGCGAGTAATATATCATTACAATATTCATATATATATTTACACATGTATTTCTTTATAAGCTATGCAAGAGTAATTATTGAAATAATTTCTCCTGGACCTCACCTCATTTTGATCTATGAATGGATTTAATGCATAAGTTTTATAAAATACAGAGATAGGCTCAAATATTTTATTTATAGTTATTAATTTATTTATAAATAATTTAGTTTAACAGGTAAGTTTATATTCATGTGAATATAATTGTAAATAAAGGTATTATTTAGTTTTGAGTGAATTCAAATACAGACGCAGTGTCTACTATATCTATTAAAGACGACATACACATATGTTTCTCCTTAGGCACGCTTTAAACTATTTTGAAATACGTCGAAACGTAGGTAAAGACAAAAAATCGCTAACGGTGTATACAGCAGGTAGAAGTAATACAATACTTCTACAAGAAAGGACGCAAAAACATTTATTATTGTCTGTCTCTAAGCTTTGAAACAAAATGTGTTAAGTGGGGATGTACGAAGAGATCTTAATAGATAAACTGAGCTCGGTTTGGAATATATTGACAAAAGAAACACGTATATTTCTACATACGTTTATATAGCAAATTAAGTGCAAAGCAATATTTAGAAATACATGTATAAAAGCATTAGGGGCGCGCAAAGAAAGATATAAATTATACAACTTATCGTCTAGTGTCAATCTGGCTTCAATTTAATATATATTAAGAATTAAAATCAACAAAGTTCCTAACCCATTGTCTAGTTAAATTTTTAACCTGTAAAAAAGGATAGTAGCGCCATAACTAGTATTGAAATAGATCAAAATTATGCTTTAGTTCAAAGTATTACTTACAAAGTTAATCGATTTCGAAAAACAAACAACTCGGTAGTTAGTACCAATTAATCTAAAGCCTGCCTCACATGCACTACCTTTAGCCACGACTACAAATAAAGCACAGAGCAAAAAGAAATGTAGATCTGACATTGTTTATCTGGCATTGGTCTGGTTGGTGGGTATAAATGCATAGGTACATGAATACATAAATAAATAAGCTTTAGAAACGTCTTCACTTTCGGGGAATAAAAGTATAAATGATTACCCAGCGTTCAATTATAAGGTATTTTATTCAATGGTTTCATTTCAGCAGATAGTACTCTCAATCCCAACATGTATGTTCCAGTAAAAGGATAAATGTGACTAAAATTTCTTAAATAGTCTTTTGTGAGTTATGCCTACCCCTTTAAAGGAAGACGGGTGTAATTTGTATTTAGCAATGTTTAGTGCTGGGCTTTTATGTCTATCCATCTTTTCCTATGACATGTATTATATAAATTTATAAGCCCAATATACCTACCCACTAACAAACATCTATTTATTTTCATCACTTATTTTTGTCCTGTCTATAGTTTTCATTTACTCTGAGCCGTTGGTATAAATCATATATTTTCAATTAAAACGCCCCCGGCCCTATAATGGTGGACAAATGGGTCTTGTAGTACGAATTGTAGGGCCTGCCCTAGTCAATGATTGTATTGGTTTTGTTTTAACGAGATCTTTATGGGCTAGGCTTCTTAAGGTTGTATATATGCTGGTTAAGCTTCATGATTAACTGCATATATGCTGGGTATGAAATTTACTACGAGTACATAAGTGTACACACGTACCATCTGTTGTCATTATTTTATTTTTATATAGATTCAGTTTTAAAAATTATGTTGAGCAATCTCTTTCTAACACAAGTTACTTTACTCAACAAATCAGAAATTGTACACAGATATGGATGAAGAGAATTGGACAGAATTACTATTAATAAATTTGCGTATGTGTTACCTACCTTTTTGGGGTAGTCAGACTTGGGTAAGCATTTTTGTCACTGAAGGAATCTACTCAAATTAGGGCATTGAATTAAGCTCAATCCTAACTAACACGATACTAACATTATACAGAAATTTCAATGTCTTACTATACTACTTTTATTTTTCTAAAAGGGCGCATCGTGAAGGTTATTGGGCCATGTTCGTTGTGGTTAAGGCATCATCCACTATTGTTTTTCTGTCAATAGACACGAATTTTAACGTCCGCCTCCCCTCATCGCTTTTAGCAAACAAAAGGATACGAAGAATTGTGAGAGGTCACTTTTAATTTGTTTGCTTTTGAAAGAGATACAGTTTTTTCGATATGCCATGGCGCCAACCGGCTGAATGTTATTGATTCTAAGGCTCGTCATAAAATATAGGATTTGAATAATAAATTCGTTTAAGGTGATATTCCAGTATTGATTAAACCGGCTGCCTTTTTTGATGATTCGTTACAGATGGCTACAGGATTAGGACTTTACCGTCTCATAAAAATATAAAATTTCTGGGTTATCAATATTAATATTTTCTTAAATCTTTGTTGACGTTTTACCTTTCATACTTCGCAATACAATGTAGATATATGTATTTATTCGTTTGTATTACGACACACATACAAAAAGATCAAAGATCCTCATCTGTCCCGATTTCCCTAAAGTATTCAATCTACCTTTTACATCCAAACTAGTACAGGTTGGATATTATCACACCTTTATTACATAACTCTCTTATTATATCTATTGTATCGCTATGGGCCTGACCTGACCTCTAGAGGGCCAGAGGCTCAAGTGCAAGGTAAGGGCCCTTAGAGGCGCCAACCACACCTTGGGAATCAGGTGAAAAGGTACTCACGTCCTTCTATCCCTTTCAGTATGGACAGAATCTTGGAGACCATATTTCGTTGGTTATGAAGAAGTGATGGTGTTGATATGTAAAAAGTTAAATAATGTAGCTGTCAATAGGATACTTAATATAATTAATTATCAATCTTAAGCGTTCAGAGATGGTATTTAATAATTATCCATATTCCTAGACAGGATGCATGCGAAACCTTTCCAAGGAAACCTACTTAAACTGGATAGATACTACTTAATGTTGTAAACTAGAAGAAAGAAGATTTAATAAAATTGCTGTAGATTATTCAGATGCGGGATTTGCTTATTGATAAAACTTTTGGTTTTGAAAGGCCGAATATCAAAGTAACTATGGTGATAACAAAAGTCAGTAGCTATCCCTTCAAGTTTAAAGTTATTATAACTATAAATATAACTTCGAAGTTTGAAGAAATACTAACAGTAAGGAATACATCTCTGAGGTTATGATTCACGTCTAACTAAAAAAGTTGTAACAAAAAAGCACTTGAAAGCCGAAGACAGATTCATTTAGGCCGTGAAATGGTTCAATCTATAGCACTTAAGCGGGTAAAGTTCAATTGAGAAGCACCAGTCGATACGACGGAGACAAGCCGAGTGTCTGTAGAGACAACACTGCCACTTGACACTGAAATAGTCAAGTGAGTGTCAGAATGGGTGTGGTACTTTTAACACGAAGTTTTATATACAGGGACAGTAGTAATAATAGGGATAAGTAATGCGTGACAATTCCTGTAAGTACCGAAAATATTGTCTTTTGAATGATAACTGCGATTTGGTCGTAAGTCTGTTATTTCATGAAGACCAGAAATTGTGACCACTAAATTAAATTACAAAATTAACTTCCAAGATAGATGTACTCGTGTGTATTATATTTAATTAAATCATTCATATTGTGAGTTTTGGAAGTTTGTGTATCCATGGAAGTATAAGTGGAAACTTCATAATTTCATTTACTTTTAAAGAAAAAATCAAAAAAATCTCAGGATCGAGGATACGATTTGTTCACTAAAGTCTATGACTCTTTCCTATGTCTTCACGCTTATGTTTTATAATAATTATTGTAAAAATCTAGATTTCAAACCTTACAACTTAAGTAATCATATCTTGAATACAAACAGCACTTTTCACAATATTAAAAAAAACCATCGATCTTCTGTTGTCAATCACGTCTGGAGCCCAGACGGACTACTAAAATTAATTTCTGTGTTCTGTCACCAGATGTCATTGTAACAAATCGCGCCTGTTCCCATGAATAGGCGGCTTCATGGGCATTCGCCATTCTTGAAGCCTCTCGCTAAGTGTCATTGTGTATGTTTTGACAAGTCGATTAATTTATCACTTTGAGCCAGAGAATATGGTATTCTTTAAGTGTTCTTCAACAGATTGCCTTGTTTGGATTGACTTTTTAAGTACACGCGCATTATATTAGCGCTAGTGTCGAGACGGACGAGATAACTTAAGATTCCGGTCGCCTCCGACTTGTAATACTAAGAGCTATTAGCATCTTAAAGGGTTGTAGCAAATAAAAGAATTGGTCTAAAAATAAATCATGTGAACAGTTGTTCTAGAATTTAGACAAAGTATCGAATGTAACAAGGCTATTTTATTTCTCTCAATACGTATAATGTTAATAAATAGTCAATTTGTCCATAATTGCATGTAAACTAGTAATTTAAGTATATACATATGTATTTCTTAAACACACGTTGCCTAGTACCCTCAATACAACTCTTAAATCAACTTAGCAAAAGGCTAATTCCATTGGTGAATTAGTGACCTCAATATGACAGATTTTGTTAAAACCGAGGCTCTAAGAAATAGTGACACAGCTTTAATAGTTGATAGAAATTTAATAGCACCTTTTAATTTATTGTAATTACCCTATAATCCAGTTGTAATGGTGTAGGATTACTGAAAGATAGCGCCGTGGCTCATTATGAAGTTTAATACCGAAATCCGATATCCGCTCGCTATTCTTCATAGTAAACTTACATTAGGTAGTGGACATAAAATTTTGTTACTGGTTAGTTCTGTGTGGATTGATTCTACTATTTGAATGTAACATAAATGGCAATTACTTATCTTTGGATACAGGTCTAAAAGGGTATATGCGTTATGTTTAAGTCGTCAGAGGAGTATCGGAAGTTAAAGATTCAAGAAAGATAATTTAAACTACATCTTTTCAGTTTGATCAGAAGAAGTAGACCACATGACATGATATTTAAATTATCGACAGTATATGTACCGCCAGTCCGCTACTACACAAACATTTCATACCTACATTTGCAAATGGCATAGATGTCACTAGCTTCTTAATTACACCATCAGTTACGAGTTGTTTCGGCAACTATTAAAAAAAATACATACATAAATAATCACGCCGCTACATCCCCAAGAGGATAGGGAGAGACTATCTATCGCCACCTAGAACGATCTTAACAAATCTCCCTTACTTCACTCCCACCCATTAACCATCTCATACATGATCTTCTATTCTTCACGCTGCGTATACCCGTTTTGAGAAGAATGTTTCCATTTGATCTGTATATGTATGTATATATGCATATTAATAAAAAAATGAGTATTACAAAAACATTAACTCAATATTGTTTAATGAACTATTGTCCGAGTCATCGATTAATAAATATTAATAACTAGTACAGATCAAGTAAATATGATTTACTAAAACGCTTTTTTTAAATGGCGCTTGTTACAGTAGAATCAACCAAATAAAGCGTGAAATTGTATTCACTATATCTTCTTCCCATCTTGTATCATTTGCCATCACAACCAACGTCATTGAACCCTAGTTTACAGTCTAGCTCTATGTTTGTGAAAGTTCACCATAAACTGGTGGCATGCCTTTGTGGAATTTATACAGGTAGGTGTGAAGTGTTTTCTTGAAATTTTCGTTTCTCATTAAGTGTTTGTGTTTGGCTCGGATACCGAATAAATTGTTGTATAGTTCAGATGCCTGTTTTATGGGAAAATAATTCGTTAGTTTCTATTTATTACTTCCGTGTAGTTGTATTAGAAAAATGAGATAACGCGCATGCATCATATATATGTACAATATCTTAAGAGATAACTATTCTTTGCCTAACTAAGTTTAGCTTGTATTAGCTCTTTAGTTAGCTTCAGGGTTGCGTTGATTTTAATTTCCTAATTAGGCTTAACATCACAACAGACTTTATAAGTCCAGTTAATTATAATTACTTCAAATCTCCTAGTCATCTCTTACTAGAAACTAAAAAGAAAGGTTGCCAGTCTTTCTATTAAGTTCCTTGACCAAAAAGGTCTCATACAGCTTTAACACTACTTATTTCTGAATAATCATGTAAATTATGCAATAATTCACCTGTAGACTCCATTCAAAAACAACAAATGAAATTCCTTCGCATAAGTACATGCAGCTTTCAGGTACAAAGCTTTCAGTTTCATTGTTTCAAAAATAGATGGCGGTGTTAGCATGACAGAACCATCGGTTAAATGAAGTGGAGTGTTCAATTGTTTTCCAAGGAAATCTCTATGCTATTATGAATGACAAGGTAAAGTTATGTAAATGTTTAATGTTACGAGACAAGGAGGTTGTACAATTTCTCTATGTCTGTTAATGTCTAAATATACTGTGTGTGCAAAAAGAATAAATGGAATGTATAAGCTAGGTATAGATGCGTATATTGATGTAGACTTAAGTACATATTGATGTAGACTTATAACGTAAACTTAATAATCAAACATATATCTCCTCAGTTACCTCTAGCATTATAGCAGCTAAGTAATCTTTTTTTATCCTATCCACGTCTCAAAGAATCACGATGTTCATAAGTTTGTAAATGTTCAATTTCTCAAACATTAATGTTTTGAATTACCGGAACTGTGTTCAATTTAATTTCTGCCTCCACTAGAAGGCATTACATTGTGATGCATATGTAAGTATGTAAATGAAGGTACCGCAAACGGAATGTGGGTGGAGCTTAATATCTGTGGCTTACTGTGGCTTGTACCTTTTAATTGTTCATGCTACAAGGATAGGGATGAAATATCTACCTGCATGTTCTTAAGGCCAATGTTATAGAGCCTTGATGTACTGAGTATGACTTCCGGGACATTTATCACTCATTCACTAGACATAGATGTTAATGGGAATGGATAGAACCGCGGGAAAATAGGAGTATATATTTAGTTACCAATATCATTATTACAAAAACAAAAAGACAAACTCATTCACGACCATTAACCCTTGCGGGGTAGTCAGAAGTTCAGATTTCCATCTCCGCAATCGCGAAGGTAGTAATTCTATGGACCCCTCGAACTCACGTGTTGACCAGATAGTCAGTACTTAATGTGGCAGGTGGTCAGCCATGTAGCCATTTACAAGCACTAACTACATATTACTTGTTCGACAAATAGGTATTCCCTCACGATGTTTTTCCTCACCGTATAAATCGATGCATTTCGTAAATGCGTTTTAATTATTAATCATTATTACATATAATGTAACACATAGCTTGCTATCTCAGTCCATCGCCAATAATAGAATATATGCCTAGTGATTTCTTGATATGAAAATGTTCGTGTATATTATGTAACTAATATACTTGTTCTTCTATTCAAAAACTTTCTCGATCTATATACAAGATTAATAATTGTATATACTTGCGCCTAAACTTTTACACGTAATAGTTGGAGATTACGGACGCTTTTATTTCTTTTATCCGTACACCTCTGCATACATACTCGGCGGTTATAGTTAGCTAATGCCACCCTTCTTCAGTGGTTTAATTATAACCTGTTCTATCTAGTGAGTAAAGTGATGTACGCTCATTTTCGCAATAATGCAATTCTGCCAATTGTCATCTTTCCGGGTAGATTATGATTTATTTTATGACATTATGATTGATTGTCATTTTATGACGTTGAAACGGCTATAGAATGTGTGTTCTCTATTCGAAACGTTGAGATAGATCTTTGTATCCAGCATATACTTCCGTAATAGAAATAAACATAGATTTAACATTATGTCACACTGTGTCTAGCTTATCTGGTGAAATGGGTTTGATGTGGCTATATATTAGCTGCTCTGTAATCGTATACAGACACACGCACCTCTGACTACCCCATTAGGGATGAAGGTTTATACATATATAAGTATCTATGAACATCTTTTGCTATTGACGACATGTTATGAACGGATCTTTCTGTATCACGTGACACGAGAATAGTACGGAATATTCTATCGAAGACATAGAATTATTAAATATGACATTATGAATCCAATTACCATTCGGAGTCATCACAGCAATAAATAATATCGAGGCATTGACGTAATTGTAACGCTTACGCATAATGCAAGAATTTGTTTCGCAAATTGTCACTGTCCAGAACTGTTAAATGGCGATAATTGGTCTTAGATCCGGGTAGGGCCTGCCTCGTGGAGAAATCTGCTCAACGACAATATTTGATTAATTAATATTAGCGTGATAGCTTGGACGTAAATAGAATGCTGACTTAAACTTTAGCAAGGCTGTAGCGAAGTGTCTCTTTTACTCCACATGAAATATATAAGAACTCCAAAAGTATTGGTAAAGGTAACCAAGGTGTTGCTCCGAAAGGGATAAGTGTTATTTGAGACCTAAAATAAAAACATTACGTCAATGCTTAAGTGATCACACGTCCTCCTTACAGCTCACTAAAACCTACTTTGACCTAGATATTTAGAATCTAAAGTGATGGATAGACGGATGCCAGACAGAACAAGTATAGTATCTCAGTCGCTTATCCAAAACACGGGCATTAAATATGATTTAATATTTTCTTTAAGTCTCAGACTAGCACGGGACTACATTGACTATCATTTATATGCCTTTAGGTCTTTCTTTAGTTTAGATTTTACCTGTTCGAGGATAAAGGAAAACCTTGCCCTCGTTTTGTAACAATAAAGAATAACGACAAGAAATTATCATACTTGTAAAATATATGTAACAAGCTGATTAATATGTATTAACCTTATCAAATCTAGTTCACAACATAAGCATAAAGAACGTAAATGACACGTCTACAAAGCCTTAACAGCCAGTATTTGATCACACTAAAATGCTCATAGAAAGTTTATTTTACTAGATTGTACCGATAGATACTTTGAAGAAGTTAAAAGTTGCCTGTCATAGCCTAGGAACCTATCACAAATATTGCAGAATAATATCATCCGTACTCCTATAGTAATTGTATAGTTCTCTAATATCACATCATAATTTACTTATTTTAACATCTTTTTATTAGTATATTATTCATTTTAGTAATGAGAATCAAATCAAGAACCGTCAAATATGGTAAACAATTTATGTAACATTCTGCCTAAAGCCGTAAACATGTAAAGTAATAAACAGCTAATGATACCGTAAGGTTCAGTTGAAATGATTACATGATTAAACCATTGCAGCAACATTATCTCGCCGAGATCTGTGCCCATAAACCTCAGAGTTCACACAGTGATTAAGGCTTCTGTTGAATTAGTTAAGCCTTAGAGATTGTTGGCAAAATGAGTTAAAATATTGTCTTGTTCGACTTTATTAATGGGCGCCATTAACTTTGTCATGAGTTAATGTTTTATGCTGGTTATTGCTTTGATAAAACACTGTTTATGTGCCGAGCATTGCACATCATCGTAAACTGTGGATTAAGTCAAACATAACTTGTCGTAACCACGTTTTCGCTCCTAAGTTTACAAGTATATAGACGTTCAAATCAAGAACCGTACATACATATACAACTACGTCCTCTAATCCCTTTCGGGGTGGAGAGAACCTTGGAGACGATAATATCTCCAAGGACACTTTTTAGCATGAATATGATACTGGGGTTGTTGTGTTAGCCCCTAGACTCTTCGTTTGTTCTAGTCCTCCTACGACATGCCGGGAAGAACGGCAGCTAGTTAGCATTCTTTTGGGACTCAGACTAGCACGGGATGGATTAAAAACCGTGACCAGTGTAATCAGATTAACGTTTTCATTTCAGTTTTGTATTATTCGGTTCGGTATTTCGTATATTCTGTGTCCAAGGTTCTGCTCACCCCGAATGGGTTCGACGTTTGTTAGTCATCTTATTCATAATTGAGCTTCATTATCGAGACAATGTACGTAGATAATGAAGCTTGTACAAGCAGAATATTTATGTGAAATTGTTCGCGAAAACAATTTGGAATAACTCACTCTGAATATTTTACTGCTGGTAGTTCTTACATATAATAAGTTATAAATAAGTCAGGCGGATTGATTTATAGTTGAGGGTCGTGCTTTTAATGTAGTAGGGCGAAATTAGCACTTTGATTTAAATGTGTGTCCTTTGAAAAGAATAGGTACTTTAGTTGGATTCATTGGGAGTTATTTTAAACACTTTTACAAATTGGTATAGCGAATATGGATCATGTGATGGTACAAAAGATTAAGACCCCGCATCAATGAATGAAAAATTGCTGTAATTATAAGCTCTTAACATTTTGTTATCACATCTCTTCTACTGTAAATAGAACTTCTTATTCTTCGGAATGTCAAAAGCTTACGAAAAGTTAGAGTCTGTCCACTATTACGGGGAACAACACCTTTTACATTAGCAGCATATATGTACATTAGTCAGCACGACTGAGTTTTAACAATTTTGTTAACACGCTTTTTGCCTAATATAAATTCTTCACTATATATGATCGTATAAAGCAGAGCGTTTACAACTAAACTTACACTCCATAAAACACTTAAATTATTTATGTGGCCAATAAACACTAATGAGGTCGTAATAATTCGGCCTCCTTGATCCGCACTCATTTTCAATCGTAAAATGGATCGGATCATTTTATTTGGAACGTTAGCTGTCATTAGGGAATTATTTAACTTGATGCTTCAATTCTTATGTTTATATAGAAAGGTATATAACTGATCTCATGGTTATAAGGCAGGAATAGAGTTTAATCTGCCTTCTCGTTAAAAGAAGCGAATTGGTAATTAGATTTAAATAAATAGATGTTTTAATTCCGGTCGCAGTAGGTAATAAATTAATTTTTTGTGCCTCTTGGACACCAAATTAAGTATATTTATTTATTATAATACATTTTATTACTATCGTGGATATTATTGTTTGTAACGATATGCTTATTACGCATATCTCTAGAAACAATTGAATACATATTAAGATAAACTAGGAAACGTATTGGCGGTAAATGTGACTGCAATAACTGTCAACCGTGTGAATGCTAGGCATGGGACACGTCAATGGAAATCATTTAATGTTTAATGTGCCTACTATTCACATACATACACACACATTAATGTCCCTCCATCTTTTATGTGTCATATTTCACCTCGATTACTCTAACATTGAATAACTACGATAGGGTGCTAGCCTATCTTGGAATAAATTTACTTTCTCCTAGACAATCATCAATGAAACACCGAGAATGAATAACCTATTTTACATTTTATTTTCATCGAAGATTAGCGTGCTTTTCGATTTGTTTTAAAAACATCTCAAAAAGTTCTGCATTTCGACTTAAGAACTATGATAAACGGAATAAATAAAGGATATTATACATGAAATTGAATACGTTCTTCTTAACATGGATTTACGAAGCGCGACTAACACAAGCTAGATTTGTCACGATTGTTCTTGATGCCGATCGATAGTCTGTGCTAATACCTAAAATCTTTCGATGCAATATTATAAGTCCCCATCCCTATATACTCGTGTAGAGTACCCGCCACATAAGGTGGCAGTAGCCAAACTTGGAACTAAATTTGACGTTTCCGCCATTGCGTGTTATTTTGTATGAAAGGTAAATTTAGTATTACCAGCGTTGTGTTTTTTGCCCACTCTTTGTAATTTTTATGTTTGTTAAGGGTGATTATAATAAATTGATTTCTGGAGTTTCTTGTTAGTTCTTCTCCAAGGGTCTCCGCTGAACTTCTTCTTCTCAATCGTTACGCTCTTATCAGAGCGGTCGTGGTCTTCATGACGTGGCATCTTGAGCAGCCGAAATGGTTGGTGAACTAACCTCGGTAAAAATATGTAAAGACAATGCTCAGTGCCATGTTTGAAATAGTTTTTTTTACATACATACATACACATCACGCCTGATTCCTGTAGAGGGGTAGGCAGAGATCACGGATCCCCATTTGTCCCGATCCTGACAGACCACTTTCGCTTCATTGACATTCATACATTCTCTAATACACTCTCGGCGGTTATAGGTACTCCTAACGTCACCTTTTTTCAATATAGCGTCTATCTGACTGTTACATATATGTCTTATTAGGCCGGCCCCTACGTAACCGCCCTTCCACTTCACTCATATATATTCCTTTTGTCAATATATAGTTTTTTTAATTTGTACTTAGATCATAAAATAACTTTCAAAGAGAGCTTATGATAGGGCCTATTTTGAATAAAAATATTTTGACTTTTGACTTGGGTATATTAATTTGTTTTATTTGAGTTTATAGCTCTGCAACCAAAGATCGTTACAAATGAAACCTCAATATAATGTATCGAGCCGTATGGCACAGTGAGTGCTAGTTTTGGCGTGTTTACTGGCAACACTGGATTACGCGACTGTGGCGACGCCTCCAACTGCCACCCTTATGTGGCGGTACTCTAACCATGTCACACCATAGCCTATGACATTGAATAATCGGTACGTAAGCTTTTTACAATACCATAAATAAGGTTTTACTAGCCATTCTATTCATGGTCGGTAGCGGGACCTAGCCTAGCCCATTTGCGGTAAAGTTTTCTATGGGAAAAACTAAAGAATGTTTTCAGAAACGAACGTTTGTAGAAACAATTTATATTACATTATTGCGTTTAAATTTAAGGAATTGATTCTGAATTCAGTTTTGATGGTTGCCTGAGGCATAGTTTGCTATATAGGAACTGTAATTAATTTCCTCATTGTACTTCTGTTTGGGAAATAAAATACTAATTTGCACTTTTCTGACCTTTATTCAGTCTCTTGGAATCTGTCAATCTGAATCGGTTATAAAAGGACGTATTTACGACTGCATAGGTCTTATAGGAATGTAATCTTTGAACCTAATAACTAGCATAGGGATAACAAACAGCACAGCGGGTGTTCTTTCATCGTCACTATGGAAAATAAACTTTAATACAGTATACCTTAGAAGTCAAATTGAAATGACATGCTATTGTGCATTTGTTCAATACTAAAGCAGTTATTCGTAACACTGCGGCGCCTAATTATAATTTATCTGCAAACGACAAGTCTGTGTTTTAATGAAGCTTTGTGAATAAAATATATACGAGAATACATTATATTTAAATATTACTTTTATTGAATAGAAATATGAACACCTGAACCTCTGATTACCCTGCAATTGTTAATTGTCGAGAACGCTTTTGTCTTTGATTTTTCATGTATAGAAAACTTCTTCCCTCTGGCTATCCGGAGTTGCAGTTTTCAACCACTGTCTACCCCACGTGTTATTGACGGTCTGGGAGTGAAAAATACGTACATATAGTGTTGAGCACGTATTTACGTTATAAGCATTGAATGCTATAACATAAAAATCTAAAAGGGACGTAAGGAGATGTGATTCATGCCTCCAAAAGTCTTTCCTTCCAAAAGGTATTAAGGGACATAAATGCATATGTATGAAACGGTAGTGACATAGAGTACTACTCCCCCCGTAAGGGACTTAAATTTCGATTAATAATGTTGTTTCCAACAACCTGTATCTACCTTCTAATACCACATTCTAAGTGGAATGTTCGAAACAAGTAGAGTGGATCAACAGAGATAATGCAACAGTTAGGAGCGGCGCAGAGGTACAAAAGACATGCTAATTGAGCAGGATCCTCCACTAATGTTGCCCTGGAATGTTACACATTGTCAGAAATGAAGACTCAATTTTAAAAGACAATACGTATAAGGGTATTAAGTATAGACTGTAGAATATTGATGCATTAGGTCCTAAAAATTATTATAATCACGTCCTTTTACGAGACAGTCTCCAATGAATTTTGTTTTACTTAGGGTATATATTAATGATGAAGAATAATGCTATATTATTCATTGGTTTTTATATGTGTTTAGATCATTTTAGTCCTCTAGCTATTATTGGATAAGTTTTTATACAGTGTTATAAACTTCGATGCCATCTTGGTATTCTAAAGTATTGATACGGTTTGCGCCTATAAATTGGCACTGAGATGTCCTATTTAAGCATGGCTAAATAATGCACCTCTATATACATCTAAAATTCTGCTGAGCGTCTTCACAAGAAGTTAAACTACAACTTAGGTTAGTTTTTAAAAATTATATCAATCAAGGTACTTTCTAACTTCTCGTTAATTCGAAGCTCTATGGCTCCGATATGATTCTGTGGAGCCGTCGCTTATTTGTCAGTGTTCGGATTGAATCCGGCGGTCACTATGCCTCTTAACGAGTACAGCAAACTGTGATTTTATTCCCTCCTGAGAACCTCCCGACGCGCCCGTGGGAACCAACGTTCGGTCAACACGGCCAGTACTGAGCTGGTTTTCGGTGGTCTGATCAAACAGTCACCTTTTACACCTACAGGACTATGAGTTTGCCCGTCCAATTAGCGTGATCTATCGCGGAATGCCGATATAATGGTAAATAATGGCTCAAAAGCGAATGGGCGGGGGTCGTTCTTTATTGGCCTCGGTTGAAAGAGTGCGGGTGTTCCTACAGGCTACAGGTTTAGATTTGTATTGCTCTGATATTAGGGGATGTTAGAAACTATAATTTTCACTGAGCTTTATCTTTTACTTTTCAATAAATTAAGGTCTTTATGGCTGATCGAATGGTGACCCTTCAACAATTTATAAAGTACTATAGGGTCTTGGGTTTTCTAAACTTCTCTTAGGCTGTTTGGTAAAGGAAGGAAAACAAATTTGTTTTGAAATGTGTCATTCAGTGTCTCCATGGATAAAATGTATTGGTTTGTGGTGTCCACAATCGTCAATATGATAGTGACCACTAAAATTTCTGATTATCCCATATAATAATACAGTCATGATAATTCTGTCAATAAATTATTTATGTTATTGTTTCAGATGTTTCACAAAGACGGTTTGATTTCATAAGGAGCACAAAATTGTTGAGGTAAACAGTTTTCTTAAAGAATCATCAGTAAACATTATAATAATGGTATTTATCCTCAAAACTGTATAAAAATCAAACTTATCAAATCCCCGATCATCACTATTCATGCTAGATCTAGGTTATAAATAAGCCACTATATCGTAAGTTAATTAGGCTATTGCCTTGAAATATGCCATCACAACTTCAGTAGTTATGTTAAAAGTGACCGAAGAGTAAAATGCATATACATTACATTCACATCTTTTAATACCTTTTGTGATGATCAGAATCCCAAAGACTCGATAAAATATTCTAGGTAATTTTTAGCATGAATATGGAACATCGGTGACCAGTTTACCCTTCCAACTTCCAATAGATTAAATTACCCCTAGTCCCTTAGTCGTAGTGTAGGACGCCCCCTGCTAGATGGACCGATGACCTGAAAAAAGTCACTGGTAGTGGTTGCCTGAGGGCCACGAGTGATCGTGTTTTGTGGCGTAAACTTGGGGAGGCCTACGTCCAGCAGTGGACTCACATAGGCTGATTGATTGATTGATTAGTCGCTTCCTACGACATGCCGGGAAGAATGGCAGCTAACACGGGACTCCTAGACTCGCAATGTGTATATGAGTATAATAACATATGTAAACCAGTGTGCCGTCAACCGTGACAAATGCTTGAACCATTTAGTTAACAGTACTCATTATTATTTTGTCTCGAACGCCGTATTAAGACGTTAATAGCTTATTTGCTTCCTAATTAAGCTTCAAATTTATGAAGTAGTTATTTTTAGATTACACCTCACATGGTAGTGTTGGGAATATTATACATTTTTTTGTCTATGATATGTAAAACGAGGCATACTGTATGTTATGGTAGCTTTTGTTATATTTGGTTTATCGTTAGAGTTTGTGATGTGATAAAATCAATGTATATTTATGTTTGATTGTGGATAGGCTATCGCTGAATGACTATAATCCCTTAGTTGCTTACTACATGTAGAAAATAGATTGAATGCTGCTGCTTACTTCCTATGTAAACCTCACCTGGGTACAAGTCATCAGCCTAACATTGCAAAAAATAAGCCTTTTAATTAATCTATCCTTTACCACAATTCAAGGACACCTGATTATTCCTCATTAAAAATAGTAACTTGAATAGCTTATTCGAGCACTGACCACATCTAACGTTTATTTCCGTAACCGAAGAAAAATCACTGTTTCTCTTTTAAATTTAAGTCGTTATTAACAGTTGCACATCACTTTTTATTCCTAATTAATTCATAGCAAACAAAACATATTTTACGCAGTTTATTCGTGCAACTACAATAAACAATGACTTATTAAATGCCATTTTGCTCCTAATGTACTGAGAAAATGGTTTTGACGATAAGACCACCTATTGTCTCGAATTAATTACGAATAAAGAAGCGTCTGCTTACTCAAGTAGGTTAATATGGGTATTGTGTAAACGTTGCCCAATATGTACAATCTTAATACAATATACGCACGCTATTAGTTTAGATAGTAGAAAGTGACGAAAAACGTTTCCTTAAATTTTACTTCTAAGTTAACATTCTTATCTAAAACCACTTATAAATAACTTAATAATAAGCTAGTCCTTACATCAACAATAACACAGCTGTTCTTTCAATAAAAATCCCAGATCAACACAGGATTAGCGTCGAAACGTAGTATTATTCTACTACTTGTGCTAAAAATAATCAGATTGATTATCACATTGAAACATGCATGACACAAATCTGAGTATCAACCTCATAAAAAAGTCTAGACGGAATAAAATAAAAGCTATAATAATCTCACCACTCGATATTTACGAATGCTTTGAAGCCAGGATTCTTTACTTCTTTATTGATACAATGATATTTGTAGTATATATATATATACGTATATAATATATACGTACCACAGAACAGATGAGACATACTAACGTCCGTCAGCGATTTAACATTGCCTAGGTTATCTTTAGCATAACTACATATAAAGGTTGTGATAACTTTGATTTATATTCATGATTGCCATGGTTTAATAGACCCAATTTATGCCCTAATTTACTACGATATGACAGGAAGAAACGGAGTTGAAAGGCGGTTAGTTATATACATATATTAACGCCTGTACGTCCTTAACGGGATAGGCAAAAACTATAGATCACCACCTGAAATGGTCATGACAATTAGTTAAAATTCTATTTACATCGCAGACTGGCACGGGATGAAATTTAAGATTCAGAGTGCAACCACATAAATTTTAAGCAAGTGCCAAAAGAAATGAGTATAAACAATGAAACACTCGTGAATTTAACAAGTCGAAATATTCAAGATCAGGGTTGCTCACTCGTAAATTTATTTGGTAATGGCGCCAATGTGTGGTCTTGGTGAAGTGGCGATATTATTTGTTGGTTTAATATACTGTTGTGTGACGCCAAGTGGTAGTAAATATTCAGTGATTAGCGATGTGTACTAACGGCAGACGTTATATGTAAATTTATTTCTTGTTTATTTGTTGCTGTTGAGTAGCATTTCAATTGGAATTAAATTTTCATCATGAAACTCCTTAACTGTCACTGACTTTATTCTACTTACGTCTTATTACATACATACACATCACGCCTGATTCCCTGTAGAGGTGTGGGCAGAGATCACGGATCGCCATTTGTACCGATCCTGACAGACCACTTTCGCTTCATTGACATTCATACATCTTCTCATACACACTCGGCGGTTATAGGTACTCCTAACGTCGCCCTTTTTTTAATATAGCGTCTATCTGACTGTCATATGTCTTATTGGTTTACTTCTTATTAATCGTAAGGATATCAATGCAACATTTCATGTATTATAATTTATTTAGGATGAATATCCAGACTAGAAAAGCAATAAATTCTTATTACACAATTAGGTTACGTATCGCTGTGTAGAATGTTGCTAATCACTTAACAATTCTAGACAATCAATCTGCTTGATACAGCAGCAATAAAAATAAAGTATAAGAAGAATAAACGTTTTAGACCACACCTGTAGACTTGTCTGGGTTAAAACATAAACACTCGATCGTGCAAGAAGCATTCCTGACAAACCGCAAGAGGAATTGCCGATATGGGAGTTGCAAATCAATGTTTTTAATAACAGAAACCGACTTCAGGTCAGGACTTACGATTCGATTATACTCTTTGACTAAAATGGTATTAATTTCGTAATAACATATACAGCGAGTGTATCTCAAGTAACGGGACATAATGGGGATGGTGTAAGGAATATCTAGCTAAAAATGAATTCATTGAAATTTTCTAATGTTCACTATTAACTTAATATAAATATTCTTGAAATTTGTGATGTGTATCACTATTACTCTACGATTAAGGAAGAAATATACATACATACACATCAAACCTGATTCCCTGTAGAGAGGTAGGCAGAGATCATGAATCCCCATCTTTCCCGATCCTGACAAACCACTTTCGCTTTATTGACACTCATACACTTCCTCATACACACTCGGCGGTTAAAGGTACTTCTGACGTCACCCTTTTTATATGGGGTCTATCTGACTGTGATATGTCTGATTGGGCCGGTGGCCCCTACGTAACGTCCGTATTAAGGAAGAAATATCGTATAAATGAAAGAGTTTCACTATTTGTTTCGGTTACAAATCACTTTCTCTATAACAGCGGAGATTGACACGTAAACGTACCGTTATCGCGCAAATGCGGGGAATATACGTATGTTATTATTATGTTTTTGATTCATGACAAAACAAGATGTGTAAAATACATTCCAACTCAAACACTAACCTCCTTTTGCGCTCTCAGTCAAACATACCTTCCTGTAGTGCGGTGGCTGAGTGATTCCAATGTCCATCAACACCAAGGCACTCTCCACGTATGTGGTCTTCAGGGCATTGAAGAGTGATGGCACTCCACACAATATGGACGCGTCATCACCTGTGCTTGTTATTGTCTGACTGGGCAGTTCATATTGGAATTGATACAGATAATGCTGTGCTGCCAAAAATACTCCCACTTGATATATGGTGAAGAGTGTAAGGACACTACTTACATAGATATACGTTCACGTCCTTTAATCCCTTTCGGGGTGGACAGAACCTCGGATATATATTATCACGTCTTATACTTATCGGCATGAAAATTGGGGTTGCGATGTCATAATGTAGAATTGGTGACAGGTTACTTGCCCATTGTCCAATTTATTTTATTTACCACTAGTACCTTAGTCTTCTCCTACGACATGCCGGGAGGAAAGGCAGCTAGTTAGGGTCCGATCCATAGTTCCATCATGAAAATTGATGGAGTAAATATACTAAATGATATAGTTCACCAGATAACTGAATATGTGATAGGCCTTGTACAGACGCGTGTCCTACACATACATATAAATAGATGGATGTGAACGATGTATTTGCTACATGTACCAGAAATAAAATTTAAATCAAAATTGTTAATCTAAGAGTGAACAGAGTCTTGAATCATAAAAAACATACATACGCTTCACGACTTTTGTATCCGCACTCTCTTTTATATCGAAATTTTGAAGGGCTGTTAGTTATAGGTCAGTCGAAGCCTGCGTTTCATTACATAGACAACACCCAACGTGATCGTAGATAGTGAACCGTATCAATTTATATAGGTACTGGCTATTAGCTATCCCGCACCGTTAACACCATAAAACAATCACTAATTATTGTTGAAGTATCCAGTAATTGAACACAATATTACCAATATACCTTTTTTATAACAAATTTTTATTTGATGCTAGTATTCATATCGTTTATTTCTATTATTTATTATATCCAAGGGGAATGCCAACCCCTGACCAAGTTATGTAATAATCTATTATTTTTCTTATGCATATACTAAACATAAATAAGCTGTGATATAACTTGTAGGTAACCTCCGTCAATTCTAGCGTCTAGCATATTTGGTCTCTCATATCTCAGATCTCTGCGATACCTTTTTAGTAACGCAGACTCTACATGACCTAGTTTCTAAAATAATAGTCCCATTTAGATAATCTACGTTTTTATTGTTGCATTTATCTAATAAGCCATCGGGGGTACAGAGTTTAGAAAGTAGCAAGAGATTGGATCGGTTGTGTGTTTGTGTGACTTTGACGAATGGCTAGATGATTGTAGATAGAACTGTGTGACCTAGGCTTTGACTAGGCTAGTGTTAGACCGATGACAACATTCTGGTCTGCCCACATAAAACATAATATTTATTATACTAAAGTTAAATGTTCGAAGTATCTAGATGTACGAAAAATTTATATATTTATATAACCTATAGTGCTTAATTTAAGTACTTTATTGAAGAGATTTTGGTGGCTTTAGGTACTTTTATTCATTATTCTGTAATTGGAATTGAGTAAATATTTTGAAACGTTATTGATGGTGGTTAGTCTATCTATTAAACATAACTTTAAATACTTTTTTTATACAATATATATGAGTAAAGGTTCTTTAAAATTATCATTGTTACGTCTTTCCTTTAGAAAATTATGGAAGCCTGTACAGTAGGTCGAGTATATTATAATTATTTAGGTATATCTATCTCACAACAAGCGGCGAACCATTAATTGCAATCAGCATTGAAATTCGTACACGTTAATCTGCATCTTCAGATATGCGGGCATGAGTATTGAGGCCTTAGGTACTATGCAGATTGGTGAAAAGTCTATTGAAAATACTTGTTCTGTATGTCTATGGAAAATGGGGCAATAGAAATTTTGCTGAAGGTACCGGGTTTGTTTCCGAGTAGAGCGGTAACAATTAAATGTTTTTTTTTTCAACTATACGTAATACGTAAATACTATACGTACACATCAATTCTTTTTCTTCGACCAATAAATTCCTTGTACCTGCCTTGAAGACAGACAGCTAGTAGCACGGTATGTTTTTCTTAATTGCCTACAAGTATAGGAATCTTGCGTTTGTATGAACATACAAACACATCACGTTCGCTTCCCTGTAAAGTAGTAGATCTGGATCTTCGAAAACCTCCGTGGCATCAACGGTTAGCCACCTCAACGCTGTTCGTGGGGTCCCGGGTTCGATTCCCGGTGAAAGCTGAGTTAAGAACTACGCTTTTCTACTACTTTTCACTTTGATTGGTGCTTATGTATGCTATATATGTATTTATCTATATATAATAAGTATATTTAACTTTAGTATATTAGTATATGTTGACTAGTACCCTTAACATAAGTCTTAAATGAACTGAACAAGGGTTCAATTGGTGTAATAGTGTCCCAATTATTATTAATAATATTGAATGTGTGTTGATTCGTTACATAGAAGTTAATTCACTATATCACACCTTTACCAGTTGCAAAGATAGTTGAGTGCTCGGTGGTCTATGTATATTCATGTCGCGAAACAAGACTCGAGACACGCCCCGCCGCCGAGTGGGAGGTTTGGATTTATGAACATCCGTCGCAGAGTATTGAGTTCTCATATGTGGTTTAATGTCACATATATAGAAAGAAAGAAAGAAAGAAACTTTATTCACTACATTAACAAAACACAAACATGGAAAAAATATATGTAAAAAAAACCATTGATGCAGTGAAAAGGTGCTGCCTCAGTATACGATGTAGCTAGGCTGCGTAACTGGTCCTCCGGCATATATGGATCATAATAGGGTGATTGGTATCTCGAAGAATTAGGGACTAGGAAACTATGGAAACTGTATTGGAAAGAGTATGCTTCTGGTTTGGACATGTAATGCGGATGTATGAAAGTAGATTATCAGCATTATCAGCACATGGAGCATGTGATGTGTTAGTTGTACATTACATATGAATACATTACCATACATCCTTTTCAGGGTGGATAGAACCTTGAAGACATGAAAACATCTGCATGGAGACTTTAACACGTATATTAAAATATTGGTGCCAGGTTGCTAGCCTATCACCCAATAGATTCAATATATCCCTTGTCCCTTAGTAGCATCCTACGATATGCCGGGAAGAACGGCAGCTAGTTAGCATCCTTTTTAAGTCCCAGCGTGGTTATTTTTATTATTTGCATTGAAGATGAGACATTTTTACATATTCTGTTTTTGTACATACATATCAATTCACGCTTCTACATCCCCAACGGGGTAGACAGAGATTATCGATCGCAACCTGGAAAATCCTGTCAAATTTCTCTTACTTCACTCACGCCCATTAAACTTCTCATACGTGCTCTTCTGTTCTTCGTACTGCCTTGAGAAGAATGTAAATACCGCAGATAAAAAATTCTATAATAAGTCAGATATATTGTTTGATGGCTCCTAAACTAATTCCAATGTTTTATATTGATACAATCATTATCTCGATGAGAATTCTTAAGTTTATAATCCAATATGAACATAATAAAAGTCTTGTGTGAACGTGTATTATATAAACACTTCGCATTGCTTTTTAAAACATGTCTGACATAACTCTATCTAGCCCAAAATTATCACAATCTATGTTACAACTAGTCTTGCAAATAAGCTCAAGAGTATGCCCATGAAATAAACACTTAGCACAAATGTGAGTAATTGCATTGCCAACCAGCTTTTTAATTACTCTCATTAATCTTATACTTAGTCGATAGCAGTTTGAGTAACTAGCCACTGCATACTGCTTTACTTTGGTTTAACATTATTTGAATGAATGATTGATTTAATTATTCTAGTGCAACCCCGGTTGGTTAGCGACAGAGACTAAGGTAGAAAGTTTTCTTTTAGATTTTAATCATAACGAAAAGGATTGAACCATGTGTGTTTATATGGACCATATGGAACATACATTCAAATGTATCAATGTTAGGAGAAATTCTACAATTTTATATCAACAAACAGTTTTTTCTTGATATTACCGTTTTTCTTACCTTATATTCAGAATAGATAGTCTGTATACAGTTCATGTTTAAGCAATGGTAACACACGCTTTGCTAAATAATTTCACGACAGACAATCTTTATGTCAATCCATGCCCATTCATTGGTTAATTTATAATTTGGACATACAAACTACTGTTTCTAAGCAACGACCGTAATTCTCTAGGAATTTAACTAAACCACTGTGTATTTTAATTTAGTTCGGTATTAGATGTTTAAGAATGGAACATAATTAAATGCACATCAAAAATACTGAAATGTACACCAAAATATAGCTAAACGCACACCAAAAGTTAGGTTTGGGTTGGGACTGTTTTATTTTGGTATACAATTCAATATTTTTGATGTGCATTGTAATATTATTTGACGTTCGTTTAAATACTAGCCTTTAAGAATTTGCTCACAGATTCTTATCCTGTGGCAAGACAACAAATAAACACCTGTTGCCTAGAAACATACCTAATCGCATACACACACGTGACCCAGAAATATATTCCCATTCCATTCAAAACCCAGCTGAGACCTAAACAACTAAAGCTTTACCAGGAATCGTTTGCACTCGAGAGTGTCATTCCATCACCCCAGAGGTCGTTAGACACGCCGGCGACATGTGACTGGGAGGGCCAGGCTGCGGCGGCTTGAACCTGACGTATCTGGATTCAATTAGGGCAATGTTAAGGTGATGGCTGTTCCGTGTCGCAGAATGGGGAAATGTAGACAGGGCGTTGTAAGGAATAGAGTATGCTATATAGGTTAGGGAAAAATGTACACCAATAATATGTTAAGCGAAAAAAGGATAGGTTTGGGTTGGTACTGTATTATTTTGTTGTATGATTGAGTATTTGTGGTGTGTCTTTTTGTAAGGTTTGAGGTTCGTTAAAAATGCTAGCCTATATTCTTCAGTTATAGAATACACTGAATAATCATAGTAAATCACAATCATTATCTTTACAAGGGTCTTTCGTTTCGTTTTAACAGATAGGCAGTATCCAATGTGATACCTGAAGATGGGATCACCTGCAGGTGTCTATATTCACAGATACTGATTAATGCTTCTGCAATGCCAAACCAATAGCACAAAATTACTTACCTAGGTGAGCAAACTTCCGAACGCTGAGAAAATAACACAATGCACCAGAATGTATATTACAGATATTTTTAAGAACCTAACTAAATCTGTAATATCTTAACTATTATCAATATTATCTTTGTCATAGATAGAAGAGGACTAGATCAAAGTCCTGATTTGGCACCAGTAGTACATAATGTATGTCAATATTCGATCCTAAAACTTTTGAATGTCGTTTCAACCCAATAAAGAATTAAACATGTTCGTTTATTTATAACTTATTTTATATAAAAACAACATTCATAATTATATAGAACATGAGTGACTTGTTTATAAGATAACTTTCTATTATAATACTTGAATTATTTTGACAATACCAGCTTCTTGCTATATTTTTAAGAAGTTATCATTCTAAGTTAACAGCTACCAAGTACTCAATAGGGCCACGTCTAACATTTGTAATTCTGAGGCACCCTCGCCGTTACAGATTACGAAACTCGCCTTTAATGTACCGTGAGACTACTAGTTGGAATAATCAGGAAACATTTACAACAATGCGAAAGTAAGTAGGCTTTGATGTACGTATAAAAACGGATGTGTTAAATATAATCGTTACTAGCTAAACTACGGATATAAGTTATGGAAGTATTAGTAAAATGTTTATGTATATTCAAGCACTAATGAAAGATCAAAATACGCTCCTGATCAACGTGAATACCTATGTGCCATTGGCTAATAGGCTATTTGACTGATTTTGAAAAATTGTTTCAAATTATTCGTTGGTGTATGATTAATACACCACATGTATATTTCTGCAAATTTCGCAGTATTTTCCGTAAAATATTGAGTTAAAATTTAAATTACAATATTCGCGCTAAAAACGCTGTTTCTGTAATGGCGGACGCCATATGATCTGCGTCACGTCACAGGCAAGTAAACAGTAGTAGAAAACTGCAAATTTTTAGATGAATTGAAACAGGGCACTATCATCCTAGCTGACCGAGGCTTTAAACACCTTTAAATATAGTACAAGAAACGATGGGAATACGATAAAATCACACTAAGTGCATAACAATAAACAATGTTTACTTGCTTGTGACGTCACGCGAGGCGTAGCAAATCACACAGCGTTCTCGTGAAGGAAGAAATTCAAAAAACTATATGATTTAATTATGTTTATTTTGCAAAATCAATAAATATTTTCGGATAAAATAGAGCTAAATATGGTTTTTTATATTATTATCTAATAGGATGACCACATTTAGTAACATATTTTTAATAGTGTCAAATAGCCTATTCTTTTGGAACAAGTTTTGTATGTATTGATACATATTTTGAAGGGGTTACACATTAGACAGTTAACTGAGTCATTCTGTCACATACACATTTTATACATTATTGACCATAACAAGCTAATATTGAAAAAAATTTTAGGTAATTTATATCCTGTACTCTTATTAGGATATTTATGAAGGGATGTTTTAATGAAACGTATACCAAAATCGTATACACGTATACCGAATCTTTAAAAAATCGTGTAATAATCGTTAATCTATAAAAAAAATAACAGAGTGTCTTGTATAAACATACCTAACACATTAAGATTCTCGATTATTAACCCTTGCACTTAATTAAGGATAATTGTCCACCACCAACACACTGAGTATTTTGATATCTTAGGCCATTTTACTACATGCTATAAGTTAATATAAGTACATGGTTACATATTAAATCCGAGACAGAACTAGACCGATTTAACGAGTACGTCGATAACTAGCTAATCATTCGCTTGAATTACAATACTGTTAGCATAGGCGTAACTATTCCTATTAAACTACAAGCTAAGCTTAGCTTTAAGCCATTTGTAAAGCTAGCCATAAAAGTCCGGAAGCTTCTGCGGTTTGCCAGCCAACGATAAAACTAATAAGTTTTCTTACACTTTATGCGTGTTGCTACTTCAGTTTGTGTTAGTCTGGGACGCGAAAAGAATGTAATCAGTTGCTTATTCACTTTTGTGTCACAGCTCTATTCGGAGATGAAGGAACCTGTCACATAAATTGCGTAAAAATAATATAAGAACCCTAATAGCGAGCTAGGTAACTAAAGGTTATAAAATACATGTTCTAATTCTAAAAAGTGATCAGTATTTTGTGGTCAAATGTCCAATTCAGTTAACCAAACAATTATATAAATATGTGTTAGATAAAAGTAGCTCGATTAATTCAAAATTAATCCAGACTCGTTACAAACTACCAAGTGTTTATATTTCCTTCCTTTTTTTTCAATTTCTTTCTTTTCAATATAAAGATAACGCAGGTAGGTTTCCTCACGATGTTTTCCCTCACCGCATAATTCGATGCATTTCGTAAATGTGTTTTTATTACGAAAAGATACATAGAAATTCATTAAACTTCATTTCCAATGGTACATGCTCAAGCGGGATTTGTAGCATTAAATGTGAATAATGAAAGACACGACGGGCTGAAAAACATTTTTTTTCTAATGTGTTTAATAAAAGTAACTTTTGCCAACACCAAACAGCACTTCCATATAAAAAGATACACTACACTACAGTACTAAGTGGACAATATTAACACTGAATCAATTCTATTGGCAATAATACTATTGACTACGTGGTGAGCAAACAAGGCCTATCTTTGGCAATCGCCGGCGACGAGTGATTAGTGCACGAGCCAAAGTTATGGCTCCAATAACTCAGGCCAACGCGCTAATTGCACCTCGATTCTGCCAGTCTCTGCATACACATTTATAGTTTATGTAGCATTATAGTACGTAGTAGAGGGATATTGGGAAATACTTATCATTAAGGTAACCCCCAGGTAGACTTAAGAGGGTCCACTTGTTTCTATATGATCGAAATCGTTAGGCTTTCTTAGCAATGAGGACAGGAAGAAGGTTCGTTTCTTATTTCAACTCCATATTCTAGAGTGTGTTGTAGTATATGGTCAATTTTAACAATATACTGAGTATCTAACGGTGGTTTTTCATGTTACGGGATTAAGACGCTAAATAATATATGCCGCTGAATAGGCAGGAATCCTAATAACGTTTCATGTATAAAATTTCTTCTTTATGTGTCACGGGGATTAAACTCCTAGTCTCTTTCGATTTATATATTTTCTACCAAAAACCAAAAGTATATTTTGACCCCGACGTGATTTGAACACGCAACCTTCTGATCTGGAGTCAGACGCGCTACCGTTGCGCCACGGAGTCATATTGAACAGCTGGCTAAAATAACGATCACTTTTCATCACAATAACTTTCTTATCAACAAAACAAAAGGTGATAATAATTGTATAAACTATTTGTTGACAAACGCTATCATTGTTTTACCATGTCGTCATTTACCTGTATCTTTGTCAGTTGTTACGTTTTTTATATTAATTTAAAGTATTGGTTCTACTTAGGTGATAGACTAGCCAACATTACGAATATTTCTAATTTCTTACATCTAATCTCCCAATAAAAGCCTAACATTTATAAATGTAAACATTTATGACTTCCCAACTGACAATTAATTTGTTATCAACATAACTTATCAGAACAACATTCTTAATAGCCAATCATCACTCATCATCGATTGAATATTTTATTCAATTTCATCAAATTATTCTTACGTCATTTTAAACGTATCTGTAGTAGTAGCAATGAATATTTATCGTCTAAGTTACATAGGCCTCAAACCTCTATGCATAGAATTAATTTTTTTAACTAGGGTTTATAATCAACATTTGAATCATTAATGTTATATAAACTAGCGTTTATAAAGACTAAAGGTGTCATTAATACTTACCTTTATGGGGAAATCGGGAATCCATAATACCTACCTACCGCTACGTTTACCAGCTTGGCATGTATGAATGCGAAATCCACTGCCCAAAGTAGATTCAATCTGTGCACAAAATGAACAGATCCTTTTAGTTTATCTCGGTCTCACAGTATTGATTTGTGAATGCCATTCAACTTTAGAGTAAATAGTGAAATACATAAATAAATATACCTTAGAATGAGGCAGACCACTGATGGACATAGGCCTCCCCTATGGAACAGTATAAAACACAATCAATTGTTTTTCTCAAAGAGCTACTACAAACTATGTACATTTGTGTCTAAAGAATAACAAGTAACATATTATATGTATACATAGATATATGTTGAAATGGGTTGTCAATGACTGCCGAGTGTGCATGAGGTGGTGTAAGGTTATTCGTGAAGCGAAAGTGGTTTATCAGGATCGAAAGACATATGTATCTGTGATCTCTGCCTACCCCTCTTATGTGGCGAGGTTTGTATATGATTGTAGGTACAGATTGAATTTTATACTAGATTTGCTCAGGCGTGGCCTCCGTTCAAGAACCCTTCTGTTCAAACTGTCATCGATTCAGTGACAGACGTGGCCAGCCCACTGCCACTTCAGTTAGTAACAAGCTATAGCCGTTTAATTGTAGTTACTTAATTCTCTTATAGACTGTTTTTTTCCCCAACCATACCTACATTTTTCTTACTTACATACATACACATCACGCCTTATTCCCTGTAGAGGGGTAGGCACAGATCGCGGATCCCCAATTGTCCCGATCCCGACAGACCACTTTCGCTTCATTGACACTCATACTTCTCCTCATACACACGCGGCGGTTATAGTTACTTCTAATGTCACCCTTTTTAGATATGACGTCTATCTGACTGCCAAATGTCTTATTGGCCTGGCCTCTACGTAACCTAACTTAGTCACAATTATTCTTATAGATTTTTTGTTTTCAGTGTGAATGCATGCTTATATAGGTATACACTGACTCTTATACTTACTTCCTAATTTTATAATCGAATGTCACACCTAACGTGCTTTTCAAACGTATTTTGATATCATGTGTTTTCTATCACACCTGACTTTCACGACCATTATTCAGCGTTAGGACCACAATCGTATGAATAATATCATTCGGAAATGTAAAGCGTATGCATACTCCATTGCAAAGCTAGAATAATTTATAACAATTATGAAGGAAACGAGCAATCTCGCGTTTTAATTTGTATTCGCTATGTAATCTTTTATTCACTGAATGGACGTTAATGCGATTTTCAAAATGGCGGCGCCACGGTGACATATTCTGGCGCCTCACATAGGGCTGTCAATTGCAGAAATAATTAAAGGAATTATGTAAATAATAAATTGATATTAGATTCTTGTCAGATATCTCGTAGGTAACAATTATGAGACTCAGGTATAATTAACCTAAGTGTGTATAAAGAGGTGTATGAATGTCAATTAGGCGAAAGTGGTTTGTAAGGATTGAGTCGAAGGGCATCCGTGATCTGCCTACCCCTCAGTTGGGAAATTGGGTATGATTTGTTGGTATATATTAAAAATGAAATCTCTAATATAATAATATAGTAACCCGTCGAGTTAAATATAGTTACTATAAACAGAACTCTACCTATACATATGTACAATAACCACTGTTCTATCAAATAGATATTGCCTTTTGAGGAACATAAATCATAAACATTCACGTCCTTTAATCCATTTTGGGGTGGACAGAACCTCGGTGATTCAGAACATATATCTTTTAAGCATAAATATTGGGATTGCGTTGGCTTACGCAACAACTGGTTGCAAGCCCATCGCCCAATTGCTTCCATTTACCCCTAGTCCCTTCGTCGCTTCCTACCACATGCTGGCAAGAACGGCAGCTAGTTATCATTCCTTATACAGCCCAGACTAGCAACAATATAATAATAGTGCGTATATACTACACCACCAACAACCCTATCCCACGAAATGATCGATGTCAACTCGTTAAAAAGTATCGCTCAATCGATTCTAATCGGTTCGCAATCAACGGGAATCGATACGGCGATGTTGGAGTGTCGCGTTGAGTTTCACGCCTGTGCTGCCTAGTCTCTTCTTTCAAGGCTTTCCGATTCGCTAATCTAGGATCAGGTTTGTAGGTAACAATGGACTAGTCCATTATAGAATCGTAGCGTAAGTAATAATTGCCTTCTCTAACTCTATCCACCACTTCATGTATTATAAATTTGTATGTATTTTGAGGTTGTGTTATGATTTTTCAGTTAGTTTTAGCTGTACAAATGTGTATTGGGTGTGTCACTGAAAGGCCAAGTACATAGATTGAAAAGTTTTTATTATTTAATTGAATTAGGATTAAAGTCTCCTAAAATTCAGGGACTTATTTACATGAAATTATATGCCGTGTTCTCGGCTAGTTCTAAGCGACATGGAAGGGTTATATAAATACATACATAAGAAAATTCACGTGTCCACGTCCCTAAGGGGAATCGACAGAGACTATCTATTGTTGCCTGGAACGCTCCTGAAATATCTCCCTGACTTCACTCACACCCATTAACCTTCTCGTACATTTTACATTTTATAAGTATTTGACTTTAATTTGAATATATAATAGGTATTAGTGCTCAATATCTTGGTAAATGTGAGAAAAGGCTACATTAAGGAATGTTGCATTTATTTTATTCTTTAAAACATAACATAACATACGCTTCACGACTTGTGTATACACACTCCCTTTTTTATTAGATTTGGCGGTGTAGTCAGAGGCTTGAATACCCATCTCCGAAATTTCGCAGGCATGTTAGGTATGGGTCATTAGAAGCCCGCGTATCACTAAATAGACAGCACCCAACATGATAGGTAGTTAACCGTATCGCCGTATATAGGCACTGGCTATTACCTATCCTGAGGGATAGGCAGGTTTCCTCACGATGTCTTCCCTCACCGTTTTATTCTTTAAATACATAAAAATGTATCAAAAGGTTGTATTAAAAAGGTTTTGGCCATTTATTTGGGTATGACAGATGTCAGTTCGTATATGTATTTGATTACTTAATTGAATAGATTAAAAATGCCACTACAAATTTTATCCATTTGTAAGTCGCAAGCGAATGAGCAGGTTGTGGCAAATGTAGACGTACACGAGAGGCAGTTAATTAAATTTGGATCAGTTCTCAGCTCATAACTCTCGAGTGAATGAGAAGCATAATTACAGGTCAGCCGCCGACGAGGTATTAACAACCAGGCGCTGTTCACACGGGGATATTGAATATTTGGAGGTCTATTAATTTTTTTTTGTCTTGAACATTTTTATCGGAAAACATACTTCTTGACACAGAATATGAGATTTAATTTCATTTAAGTGTAAATTAATAGTTTAAGCGTATCTCGCTTAATCTTCATCATTTTCTTAGTCCATTTGTGTATAATTATTATCGAGTATGTAGTGGCATTTATTTGAAATATAACCGACATAAAAGTAGCCTGATTTTGTTTAGTATTGCAAAAGTGACGCTAATAAACTAGCTGTAATTGACTTCCAAAATCGAAATTATAGTAATATTTATTATGTATTATATTAATATATTACTTATTATAATACTCCAAGACATTGCGTGACCATCTTTACAATTGCAAAATAAATAATTACAGTATTCAATATTTCAAAATATCTTTACAATGACGTCTTCTCTAAGTCCGTGTGAACAGGGTCCCAAATAAATAGCAACAGTGGGTAAACTCAATTAAAACATGAACAAACATCTAGTTTACCAGTCTTCTGAGGTCGCCATCAATTAGCAAGTCTCCGTACAAAGCTTAAACTCTATGCAAATCTCTTAATTGCCTCGTTTAATTGTTTCTGTCCCGTGTAGGTGTGGAAATTCAATATAATGTAATATAGACGTCTTTTTAACGGTATGTCTTAAAAGGTAAAAGGGGATAGTTTAGGCCAGGAGCTTTTTACAAATATAAATGCCATCAAATCAATATGCGAAGGTACTGACTACTTTGTTTATAAAATATACGCAACATGTTTCAAAATTGCGCTCAAAAATATAATTAAGTTTAGGATTTTTAGGGTCATCGTAGAGATGATTTATTTTTCAATTTATTACAATTTTCTGGTAAGTCTGCTCTATTTGTTATGCAATACATGATAAGAGGCACGTAACCATAGACCAATTATAATTGTTCTCAGTTCATTAAAAAATCATTACGGACTTATTCTAGTAAGAACTATAATAATAGAACAGATAGTGATTAGGTAGAACACCACTTGTATCTTGAATACTGATTATTTGGTGACCATCAGTGTGACTGAGGAGTTAGTTAGTCCTTAGAGATGGATAGTGTTAACTTTGACTACACTATAAGAAAGAGAGCTTACATTAAGTTATGTGTACATCTCAGCTAAGAACTATTAAAATATCATGCAAAATAGACCTTTACATATTCTTAAGCACTAAAATAACCAAAATTGTTTATTCATTGTTTATTAGATTGACAAACTATAAGTCTACAAAATATTCCTAGTCACAAACGGTATGCTGATTCCAAAGCCAAACATTTATTGCCCAAGAAGGTGTTATTGAAACGAGCAATCGAAGCCAATTTAAAATCTGAATAAACATTCGCGCACTGAAATGGCCGAAGAATTTGTTATTTCGCACCTTAGTAATAGTTGAGATTCAATATGAATTTATGATTGAATAAAGTGATTAGTGGCTGTTGATAAATATTAAATAGACCTTTGCTAAGTGTCGTATGGCGCCAGTGGGCTGTGGGTCATTTGTACGTATGTACTTTGAATAGGATTTGACGCGGACTTAGTCTACTAGAAGGTTTCTATATACGTTTATTTATACATCCTCATGTTACGGATCTAGACTGTCGTTATGGGTGAAAACTAGTTTCAGGAAAGATATTGGCATATTAAACGATTATTCCAGGAAAGATCCTGACATATTTGTCCCGGCTCCCTTACTATGCATTTGCATTCTAACGAAACGCATTGAAAAGAACATTTTAAAATTTGAGCTTTTTACTCGTATATTCCTAGTGGCTTTTCCCTTCAAACCCTATCATCTACCCTGGCTCAAATGACTACCCATAGTAACAGGTCAACGTTTTACCCGAATAATTCAATACTAATCCTTACACTCTTACTACAATATCGATATAATTCAGCCAATATTAGCTGAACGGTAGCTAGCCTGTCACACCGTATTACCAACGCCCCGCCTCCCAGCAATTACGCTACAATTGACTATGCTAATACAATGTTGTTAATCGCTGTCAACTCGGCCATACGTGATTTAATAAACCAACAAACGGATAAGACAGTGCTCTTGTTAATCTAGAGCTTGTGAGTGTAATCAGCTGTCTGTCATTAACGAATTTGTGTTGTTGAATGTGTTTTGGACTCAGCATTAAAGTGATAAAGATTACTAATAGTCTATTAAATTGCTTTCGCCCAACAATATATTTAAGGATTTAATACATTCTTTAAAGTGTTATATTTTATGTACAAAAAGTCTTTTATTTTGTTATTTATTATTTATATTGTATATCCAAAAAGTCTCTATCTTATCTATTTTGTGATGTTTTATGGACGCATGTACAGTATCGATGTAAATCTGCCAAGATCTAAACACACTGCACACGCTAAGGCCACACACAAGCCCGATAAAGCAACTAGGAAGGCGAAAGGGGTCAATTCCGCTATAAATTGAGCCAAATCACTTGGCGTCCACAACTTCTGAAAGGCTCAGTGATACGTAAGAGAGGCTGAGGGAAACCGGGTCTCCGCGGCGCCTGGACGACCGGCGACTTATGCAAAATGACTTGAATCGTTTACTTTAAACTAATAATTAATGTCTAGACCAGACTAGATTGAGCTGAGCACTAACTTTCAACTTTTGACTCTATCACGCAGGTTTAAAGTTCATTTTGTAAAGTACGTTGGGCTCATGTGAGTGCTTAGTTGTGTAACATTTTGTAAGCAGTACGACATTACTAATAATTTCAATTATAATATGGTTATTAAGAACTTAGTCTAAGTTATTGCTAATTAGCTAAAATTACTTGATCAATAAACAAAATGTTTAATGCGCACAACTTTTAGATTAGGACATATTTTAAATACGCTATGTTGCAACTTAGTTTTGGGCTGTCATTCGTCACCAATATTGCCAATGCCCAATAAAAAGACTGTACGTGACTACCAGGTATCTGTCTTAAATTACTTAATATAACTAAAGGATACTCACATCCTTTTACCTCCTTTAGCGTAGACAGAACCTCAATGTCTATATCGCTGTCGAAACTCTAATGGAGTAGTGACATAATCTTCATGACGGCTATATAACCAAATACATTATTTCACCTCCAATAACTTACCCTTCTTAGTCTAGCTTATTAAAAGACAGCTAGTAGCATTAATTGGCGTCCCAACCTAGCAAAAATAACACGCTTATTGAATTCAAATTGCAGAACGCAGAATCAACAAATCAAGTGAACACTTGAGCCGAAGTTGTATGGAATAAATCAAGTGGCGACCTTCTTAAGGCTTCGACGAGAGGCTCTGACCACTCGGCCCTTTAGGCTGCCTCACACCCGGCGATATATGAAAGTGAGCGTATAGTGAACGTATAATGATAATAAAATATAGATATTTTCGATAGTGTGCAGTCAACGTATTATATATAAAAATAATTTGTTTAAAGAGGTTGTAAAATTATTCGTTGAAAGTGAACATGGATTGGTTGTTAGCCCATAGATAGATATGATAGAGATATAAAGATAGATAAATACCTACATAAAAGTAATGTCATATTGGAAAACAAAAGACAAATGACAGCTATACTTGACTCTATTTCCACCAGGTATCGTACTTCTTTTATTGTTTTATTTGCAGTAAACTTCTTTTAAATAATACCTGATTAGAAGTTATATTTATTTTGCAAAGTTATACGTATAGTCGTATATGTTACAGGCCTAAGTTAGTTCTATGTTTCACATGTAATTCTATTTCCTAGTTAAACTACGTTTTAAGTTCCTTACTGCGCATTCCCTATTTATGTCAAGGTACTAAAAATATTACTATTATGATGCTTAATAGAATTTGTATATATGACACACAAATTACTGACACAAATTCAACCGAACCCAAGACAAATTCACGTATTTTTTAAATATTTATATACGTAAATTTGTATTTATGCAATGAATGAAGCGGAAATGACTTGCTGCTCGTAGGATCGGGGAAAATTGTTGCTTATCTCTACTAACCCTTTTATAATGAATTTATGCGAAACACCTGTACAAAATTGACAACGGAAGTTGTTATCTAGTTAGTACTAGAACAAAACAAACACCTTTATAGTGTTTAAAATTAAATATCACTTAAAAAGTCATAAGCAAACGTGTATTAAGTGAGTGAGGACATTATTTTAAAATATGCACGCTTAACGCAAGATAACTTAATTTTAGTTTAAGGTAAATTAAGAATTTATGCTATGAAAATTACTAAGGTTATTACTCGTATCTTGCATGGTACTTATAAAATTATAGTTTATCAATTTGTTAGCAATTGGCAAACTACTGGATTAGGACCCCGATACTGATAGCATGCTACAAGTAACCGAAAACTCAGCAGTAGTCCGCCTTTAAAGGGATACAACGCCTTCACGACCATTAACCTTTGCTGGGTAGTCAGATGTCCAGGTTTCCATCTCCGCAATTGCGAAACTAGTTATTCTATGTTCACCACAAACCCACGTGTTGACCAGTTAGTCAGTACACTATATGTGACAGGTGGTAAGCCATGTCGCCATTTACAAGCACTGACTATTACCTGTTCGGGGAACAGGTAGGTTTCCTCACGATGTTTTCCCTCGCTTCATTTCCATTGAAACATGCTCAGAATTTGAACCCTGTACCACTGATATACACTCAAGCCCCAAACTGAGCTACACCAAATTTCTTTAAAGGGATTGAAGAAACATACATACAATACTATGGACTGTGCCTTTGTATACATACACGCGTATATGTGAGTGAACTTTGTCTCCGCAAAGACACGCCCTATCTTATCTACCTAATTACATTGATCGACAATTAAAAGTACATCAAGATAGCACTTGGCGCCGATAACATCGCAAATCTCTTGCAATCAGGATACGTAAAGATTAAATAGTTTAGCACATAGCAATGGGCTAAATATAGCCTGTACATCACCAACTTATTGTTCTGTTATGATCTGGGACTTGTCAAATACCTTCTTCATTGGATATTATTGAAATGAAATGCTTTTTTTAATATATATAATCCAATTGATATGATCACCATAATATCACTTTTTGAAAGTCCTAAAAATTTTAATAAATCTAATATATATATATATATATATATATATATATTGTATTTATAACAACAAACTAGCTGCAATCGATAAATTATTTTGCAAATTTGTTATAGCTTTGGCGGCTTTGGCTTTGGCTTTATTTGTTAAGGCGGAGCTTCGAATATTTCTTACATGCGCAGTAGATATCGTCTGCAAATGGCAACAGGGCTAAATATTTAAGTTTGCAGAGCTAAATTGGTACCAATAACAATATATACCAACATATGTAACAATTACAACAATATGTAAAAATAAATACGAGTTAAGATCCAGCCACCAACATTCTTACTAAGAAAATCTTCTGTTTTTTTAATATCCAGTACCCAACTATACTTGGGTATAGGGAGTCAATCGCTGTTAATAAAGGCAGGTTTCATCACGTTTTCCCTAAACTAAGAATGCCAGATATCTTAGTACTCCTATGCCCAGAGAAATTCTGAATACATTGAATAAGTTCACTGCGCATGTGCGAATCAAAATACCTACTTTCTAGACCTCACCCTATTGGTTGATGTCGAAACTAGGGGTGGGTCCGAAAATTCAAAATGGACTCTTCAAATTTTATAAGTACCTACCTACTCACTCGTTTTATGTCTTTCTCACATAACGCAATCACAGCATCGGTTACTTTCAATTTATTAACAAAACCAAATATATAAACAAATATCAAATATTAATCTTAATATATAAACAAATATTACCCTTACACAAAACTAAAGATACAACGTGTCTCGTTGCTATTGAATGCCTGTCAAAAGATAACTCAGTTAATTTATACATATATTAACATTTTCAACAACAATCTTTACTGGATTAATAGTACACAATCAACCTCAAACCACCCTGTAAGCTTCCAGAAACCTACATTACAAAGGCATATCACACTCCCCGATAAGCCTTCGAAACGCATTCCCCAAGATAACACTATCGAGCATTCATTCTTGAAGACGTCACGAAAAAACCAATTGAGAGATCGATACCACCAATATTGACAATAGCGGTGACTGGCTAAGCAAATATGCGAATTACGTGTGTTTTTAAACATTATGGATCATGTACGTTTATAGAAATATGTCATACGGTGACGGATGTGTAGTGAGTCATTAATAATTATATCAGTTTGGTAAGTCTTTATTCAGTAGCTGGTTTAAAGCCCCAGGTACCTATATGAACAAACAAAGCAAACACTTTCACGACCTTTAATCAAATATTAGCTAATTTTCCTTAATTAATCTAGTTAGATATCGAGTAAAGTACAAAGTGCGTACATAGAAAGGCAATTTTTTACAAGTGACGTAATCCAACAGCTGACTATTCAAGAGGAATGTCTCTGATTTATGATCCTCATTTTCTAACACTGATTAGGTACTTATTATTATATTTTTCTTTCTCATGTCACATAATATATAATGGTAGGTATTTATTTGGTTTCTGATCGCAAACGTTGAACCACAATCATCATTCCTTAGATCTGCTATTGTTTTTACCGAAACAATGCTTGACCACAAACTCATAAAAGTAACTAGATTGTTGCTAAACGTATCGTGTACCCGTTGAATCGTAGAATGGACAAGTTCGAATACTAGAGGACTCTACTATCTTATGAACAACTAGAACTATAATATAGGATTGAATACTATCCTTCTGCTAAAAATAATTCATATCGGATATGGAATAATTTAAGGTTTCTATAGTTTTTAATTGAAGAATTAAAACTAAATATGTACAATTTAAAACATTACAACACAACAACTTAAAATCTTACAATAAGTCAATATTTACACAGCGCCACTAGTGTCCAGAATTTGAGCACCCAGAAGCAAAAGCCCCCAGCACACTAGCAGCGTTGCCCCGCTGGATAGCCAACGACAACCTCTGGGCCAAAAACTCCCCGGAACGTCTATCAAGACCGCGATCCCTAAGCCTAAGAACAAATTAATAATATATTTTTCATACATAAGGTATATACATAAGAAAATGCTAGAATTAAGGCTCTCTCTTACTACTACTTAGGCTTTGATAGAGCGAAAGCGGTAATGTAACCGACGAATGCAGTTCTATATAGTACCTACATACCTATCTGTCACCGTTTGTGCTCATTAACTGATAATTTATAGCACACTTCAAAATATAGGCTAAACGGAGGATAATCAACATAAAGCGGTGGCCATTTTATTGCGATCTCATTATAAAACTGTTTAATTCACAACATGCGCATTCAAGGTAGAATTTAATAATTCAATAACAAAACGGGCCAATCATAAATCACTAGTAGCCTCCCGTCAGCCAATCAGCGTTGTCCGTTCAGAGAACTATTCCAATACATCCAATAGAATAATAAATAACGGCCATTAATTTTAATGGCGTAGACGCTGATAGAACTTCTGAGTTATCATGCTTAAGTCAAGTTGCGCTTGTCCTCAAGGTAGGAAAAGGAGATCAGAATTCTTTTGATGGCATATTGATATGAAAGCCACATACTTACTGAGGTTATGTAACTTATTCTTATCAACAGATACACTCCGCTTCTATGACCGCCGTATATTTGTAACCTTGTTATAAAATGAGCTGTCCGGAGTAGATATTTCATTAGTTTTTCATTATATATTCTAATGATGAATTGTAAACCTATGTTTCATAAGGTACTTTTAAAAGAATTTTAGTATATTTTATTAGTAGTTTGTTAAATAATAATATTATTTATTTTTACAAAAGAAATAAAAATATAATAATAAATTAATGGAACCGTTCGTGTATAGAAAGAACTAGAGAAACCGAAATGCTATTTACAAAATATGTCATAAACTACAAACGTGGCTAGCAAGCCAGTTTCATTCTGCCTTGTTCACGTGAATGGAAAATCAAACATAGTAAATCAAAATGTCGTTAGTTCAGTTCGGCCGCCCATTAAAAGAATAATCAAATCAACAATCCCATAGAACACTGTTTTACATATTGGAAAATCGTTAACACATTTCGTAGTTGAATTTATTGCGGCCAGTTAACTGCCTAACTGTGGTGATATGTTTGCAAATAGCTCACAAATTATGCGTTGAACGGTTGTAAATAAAAGTCATTAATGGAATTAGTTTTTCGTGTTATCTACTACTGTCTCTATTCAGGTTACGTCAATGTTTTAGTTCTGTATTTATAGTATAGGAATTATCGTATCTCGTTCAGTATCTATTCTAATAGACGGTGAATTATTGTCCAAACCTTCTTAAAATAAATAGATATATAATATCTACTTGGTTAGCCTGTTTGTCAACCCTTTTGAGAACCAAAAGTCCCAGTTTCAACTTCTGAATGAATTAGTCATATATTAATACAGATATTTAGTGATAATGTTATATTGATATGAATTATATCGTGAGGAAGTTTACTTAGTCATCAGAAGGTTATGACGTATAGCTGATGCCTACTAACTGCTATATAAAGTATAATACAGGCTCTTGAATATTTGATATGAATAGATAGGTAGGCCATACAATGACATAACAGTGATCATATACCTTGAAAGAACCAATACAGAAGTACTTTTCTTTCTGCTACTGAGTAGAACGTTGTTACAAGTCTCACTATAAGGTATTGAAAGAAAAAGCTCAATGCAACCAAACCGGTACCTGATCACTGGACTCCACAATCAATTCAAATGTATGCAGTGGTAATAGTACACCAGATATTGGCTCCAACAAGATAAACCGAACGCGCTATTAATGAATAGTGTTAAGTGCTATTAGCTTTAATTGCATTGATTGGTTTTTTAGTTGATATTATCGTTTTACTTGTATCTGTATATAATTGTGAAGAATAACAAATTGACAGTCTTTTGCGTATTTGATGATTAAACAAATAATACATACATTTACGTTATAAAGGGTGTCCGGTGGCAGAATCGGGATTTTAAAACTAAATATAAAAAAAACCATTTAAGTTATATCACTTTAATTTAATTATAATCAAAGATCACAAGTGCGGGTTTTACTTCTTAAAAATTACATCGTCTAAATGTTTACCATCACGTCGGATACACTCACTAAATCTAGACTCAGTATTTCGCGCAACTCGCCGGAGAAGTTCCACCGGGATGTCATTTATCTCACGAACGATATTTTCTTTCAACTCTGATATTGAAGATGGCTGAGTTTGGTACACTTTACTTTTAAGGTAACCCCACAAAAAAAAGTCCATTGGCGTGAGATCCGGTGACCTGGGTGGCCAAAGGATGTCACCAAAACGGCTAATCAATTTGTTAGGGAAGAAATCCCGAAGAAGCGCCATGGTCTCTCTAGCAGCGTGCGGTGTGGCGCCATCTTGCTGAAACCACGTGTGAGAAGTGTAGGCAGGATGTTCTCTTAATGTTGGAAAGAAATAATCGTTAAGCATTGAGTCGATAAAAAACACCCGGTCACAGTTGTGGCTTGTCCTTGAGAATTTTCAAAAAAATAGGGTCCGATTATTCCTCTGCTTGACAATGCACACCAAACTGTAACTTTGGGACTGTGAAGTGGCTGTTGATGTTTCAAACGAGGATTTTGTCCTTTAGGTGACCAAAACCGGAAATTCTGCTTGTTAACATCTCCATTTAAGTGAAAATGAGCTTCGTCACTCCATAAGATAGTGTTTACCACTACGAAATCGTTGCAACATGGTTTCACAAAAACTTTTACGCAAATTGTAATCATTTGGATTAAGTGCTTGCACAATTTGAATTTTAAAGGGATGAAATTTAAGATCCTTCTTCAATATTTCGTGTATAGTCGTTTTTGGGAGCCCTAAAGCAGCCGCCCTCTTACGTACAGACTGCCGCGGATTTTCACGCAAACTGGTCGCGACGAGTTCAATATTGTCATCAGTCCTTGATTATCGGCTGGGTCCTGGTCGCGGATTGTTTGCTGCTGAACTTGTTGCCCTGAACCTTCGCACCCAAAGTCGAATTAGGTCTTCGCTTGGCGCATCGCGTATACGTCGAATATTGTAATGAGTACAAAATCTTCGACGCGCAACAACACAGGAATCATTAGACTTAAAATAAGCTTCAATCACAAACGCACGCTGTTCACCCGTCCACTGCGACATTGTGACTAAGTAACCCGCACCAATGACGAATCGAACGCGACCCTCCCCCCGCTCCTCGGTTCAACGGTTATGGAACAATTCAAAATTTAAATCCGAATTCTGCCACCGGACACCCCCAGTTTAGCTACAAAGGGGAAGGCTGAGATCATGGATCCCCATTTTTCTTTATCCTCATATCGAGGATCATATTAAAGACCAACATTTTATTACCTTTTAAAGTACGTTTATACCACATATTCTCTCCAGAACAATATATTTTTCCGTCGTGTTGCTGGCTCATCGCTTAATACATCCCGTATAGTCACTTAGTCGCCTCCTAAGTTTTTTAATATGTTACCAATTTCTTTGTCATACGTCACATTGGGTGTCTCACTCTAGAAACCGCCTTTTCATCCACTTATATAGCTTTTGTCGCTACTATCAGCCATTCGCATGATATTTGGACTTATTTTTCGTCAATAATATCATTCATCCGTATGACATGTTTGGACTTTCCGATTGGATATTTTCCACACCCTCCCAATCGTTATCGCATTGTTACCGAGGGGTCTTAATCGACGAGTCTCTTATCATTTAATCAGTCAACAAGATACATACACACTCGTGTCTATAGCCACAGGTGTGACAAAATATCCAGGACATTAATAAGAAATCCTTTCGTTACATTGTTCTTTTGGTTAATATAGTATATTTATTAACGAAGTTAACTAATAAGATCTCTATTTCTTCAGTCGCCTTTTATAATATACTATGAAGAAGGCAATTATTAACATTCATACACATCTCGCCTGTTTACCTTTAGAGAGGTAGGTAGAGATCATGGATTCAGTCCCGATAAACCACTTTCGCCTCGTTAACACTCACACCCCCTCATAAATACTCGGTGGTTAAAGGTACTCCTAACGTCACAATTTTTCAATATTAATATTATGTTAACATTTTGTTCAAAAAAAGACCAAAATCTATCGGGTTTCCAATCCTTTGCTAATCTAAGCCACACCCGCGTAAGCAGCTATAAATACCGACACATTATGTATTTATAACCCGTGGATACCCAGTCTACAATTCGATAGATAAGCGAAATCAATCGTCATTGTTATTGTGTCGTAATTCATCCGATAGGTGAATAAATTACTGATAAGGTGGAATATTTCTGTGATGAATCTCCTGATTATCGGAATCTTTGCGATAACTCATTATAACAGCGCATTCTTGAGGATAACGTCTGTATCTCGAGTGGCACCTTTGATTTTGTGCACTAGGGTTGCTCTAGAACAACATTAGCGAGTTTAAATAACGAATATGGACATGCAACGGCAATAGGCATGTTGACAAATTTTGAGAAACTGTTCTATAATATTTGGAAATATATACGGATCATAATAAACATAATATTACTGCAGAATATTAAGGTATAGTACTTAAAAAATGATTTTTGATTCATAAATTTAAAATTTGCACCAAAACGCGTCAAAGTGTCATGGCGTCGCTTGCATACGTCACTTTATAGTACAAGGAACATTAGGTGTATGTAAACATTATCTAATTCATATTTAATTTGGACATTTTACTAGTTTTTACATTAAAACATGACTTCGATAGCATATAGGTGGTGTTCCGTCCCTCTGTATACTAATACCTCCATAAAAACTTCTGAGAAGTTATTTATTTTCGTTCCTTTCGATAAGAAATTAAGAAAGAAGTGGCTTAAACTTGCAAGACGTGATTTGGAAGGATTATTACCCACTGCACAGCTTTGTTTTTGTGAAGATCACTTTGACATAAGTATTTCCTTTCTTATTTTGTAGAATTTTGTTGCCTAAATTCATCATAAGTTAGTTTTATGGGAAGAAGTAAACATTGATATACCTACCTACAAAATTTTTGGAGGATATGATTCTCTTACTCACTGTTACTTATTGAAATCAAATCCTCAATGAATGAGCTATTAAAAATGTATTTGATTACATTTTCAATGTTATATTGTTATATATTATATTTATAATATTGTAAATAGTTATATGTTTTAATATTGAATGTTATACTGAAATAGGTACAATAGCTATGCTTTCAACGAATTATTTTTATGGTTTAAATAGTTAATTAACTGGTTAATACACAAAACTTACATGGAAGTTTTAACATTTATAAATTCTGCTGAACAGAAGTCTTTGTTTGATGCCAGAAACGTTCCTAGCATTATCAAGTCGATTCTTGGTAAATTTGCGCTTGAAGCTTTTGTAAATCCTTGTTCCATGACTCAATTTAGCGTAATCAATTTACACAAAAGAAATTTAAGTTAATAAAACATTAGCAGCGTAATTAATTAAAAAAGCGAGCGAGTGTGTAGTAATACAAATGTAAACAAAGAGAAAGAACTCTGACGTGACGTCATGCGCTCTGATTGGCGTTCAACATGTCATGGCGGATTGCCGTATTTAGCGATTTTATTTTATCGATTATTATATTAATCTTGGTTTTAATTATGAAAAGAATCAGAGTTTTAGAATTAGGAATTTTGTAATAATTACACACAAAATATTTCAATGAAATTCACTTGTTGTCAACATGCCTATTGCCGCATTGTAACAGAAGACTTTTTTTGGATTACCGAGGACAATCAACGTTAGGCGTGATCTGTGTGGGATGTTCTTACTCTTAGGTGAGGGAGAGAATCCCTCTGAATGCCCAATAGTCAGTATCTATAATCGTCGATATGGCTTTTATGTGTTAAAGCTTCCAACTACCCTAAGAGAATAGAAAGCATTGTTGATTTCATCACAATTTTATTATTTAATTTATAAACACTGTGAACTTAAAATTTATGTATTTCATAGTTGCAATATGGATAACATCTCTTTAACATGGACATATAGTGTATTTGCTTAATTCTACATGTAATGTATGTTGGTTTGAAGCTATCCAGTTTCCACATAAAAAGTTTTCCCCCTCTTTGACTATTCTACCTCTTTTCCTTCAGCAGCTACTGCTTTCCCTTAACCCGTGCAGGCTCTACAGTGTCGTATGGTTGCAGGTGCGGCATGAAGCGCCGGTGGTGGTAGGGCGGGGGTGGGGAGCGGCGCCCCCTCCGCCCCGCGCCCCGCTCCGCCGCGCCCAGCATGCGAATGCCGCACGCACTCGCCATCATGCTCGCGGTAAGTTGCAACAATTATTTATATTAATTAATTACCTACATATACATACATAATATGTGCTACCCCTCTGAAGAAGTAAAAGAACTTGTCTTATTACAATACATACATGTGTGCGAGCCTTGAAGGAAGTCAGATGCTAGAGTTACTGCTGTCGACATTGCTTGTCGTAAGATCTTAGAATTAAGTTGGTAACTTAAAGCAATTTTTTTTCTGATGAGTACCAAAAGAGGGTAGGTACGTTGCCTTCTAGAGGGCTGCCCAAAAAGATGAGGACCGCACCCAGTCACACCGTCACCTCACCGTCAGTTCACCGTCACCGAGCGAAATGTGGTATTCAGACATAGCGGAGTTATGTAGTAAAATTAAATGTTACTAAAAAAAATCGACTTAATAGAACTAGCTATTTTCATAACCTATTTCAATGGAACTATCCATGTCGGAAACAAATTATTTTATATATTTTAGTTGTCTCCACCATGTACCATCCTTAAAACCACGTATTATGCATTTATTATAAGCGGCAAACAGATACAATCAATTATTTTTTCAATTAAATTACATATCTTGAAAACTGAAATCCCTGTAGCAAATTTAAAAGTTGCTTAATGAGAAAGGAACACACGTTCATTATAGGTAAATATTTACCAGCCTCTTAACCAACCCAACTGGAATATTTCTTGTATTATTTTATTGGACTATCAAACAAGATACTTTTCATAATCAATACAGCAAAGATCGCCATAGACCAAACCATACGCAACTCTTTCATAATTTCGAGGAAGTCGGCAATAAACAACGATAAAAATTTTCGTAAGCGTCCAGGCAATCCACTTTATTAGGGCTCGCGTGTATCGCATCGGGCGTGCACGCGTGAAAAACCTCGTATTTCCACCGATATCAGCTGCATTCCACAAGACAACCGCCTCACAGGCCCACGTAGTTGCTACTAACGAGCTCCGCGAAGCAGTAGCTCAGCAGCCGCGGCTAAGATCGGTCGTCCGCCATGCGACGGGTTAACGCCAATTCGTGACAATCGAGAAAAAGTTTCGTAACAATTTTGCCGCTCTCAATTTTTGGGTAAAAAGTAAAATAGCCAGTGTCAAGTGCGATGGTGTGCGCCCGATATAAGTTTGGTGGTTTCTTCTGATGGACGGAAGTGTTGACCTCAAGTTTTATGTATGATTTATTCAAGACCTTGGGAAATATTAATTTTGCTGATGGCAATTAAAGTGGTGAGTTAATACGCACCTTGGCTCTATTTGCATTTTTGATTGGGCTTTTATTAATTTGACGTAGATAGGAGGCGGTGAGGCGTCCGGTTCTTAATTAGAATAGTTTGTTTGTGCAGCGGCTCTAAAATGAATTTTGTGTTCGGGTATAATATATGCGACACCTATTGTAATAAGGAAGGAGTTATACGGATGTTTAAATACTACACAGACTATAAAATTATGTTAAGCTCTCAAATGTTTTAACATACCTAGTAATAAACAATACGAGACATTACTAAAGCCTTTTTTAAAAGCCTTAAACAAATAACGAAATAGCTATCGCTTATAAATAGCAATTATATTTTTATATTATAAAGCAAAATATATATTATAGTTTAATTTAATAAACAATTAAATTATACAATGTTAAGGCGTTATTTATTTAGTTTAATATTTACGACCCTTTTCTTTACATTGTTTAATCGTTAAACACAAAAATACAATAACATACATACAATTCATGACAGTCCGTTTTTCCTGTTAGTTAAAAAAATCATAGAAATGATTTTAGATTTTAATTATAGTCAGTAAATAAATAAATAACAAAGTGTATAATAAATTTATTTAGCTTAAACTATATCTATTAAGCAGTTAGAAATAATATTAAATCCTTTTTTATGTAAAGAGAACTAAATTAACATCAGGAATAACAAACAAAAAATACTTTTCATATGGGGATACTTAACAGTGAACAGCTCATCTCTTGTTAGGAACTGATTATTGTATGTTGTAGTAAGATGGTTATGCAGGGGTTGACATTCCGTCATTTAACGTTGTACGTAAAATACTTTACAAAACTGAGTCAGTTTTTACCATACCGTACTGTATATGTTTGGATGTCTGTCAAGCCAAAGTATTTTATCAGGATCGAAAAAAAGTCTCCGTGACCTACCCCTTCTCTAAGTATGTCTAAAAGAAAGACAGATGCTTGCATTTTCTCATAATCCCAGATTAACTAATACCATATTTGTGGCTTATAGATAATTAGACAGCCAAATACACAAACACAGAGGTATAACACCTCCTTTTAGGAAATCTAAAAGTAGGTTGAACCGATCGATACAAAATCAATGTTGGTTCTCTAAAGTCTACTGTCAGGTGGTAGAGAAAGCTAACTGTCACTTGCCGTTTGCAGAGCATTGCCTTATACGTCAAAATGACAGTTTTTTTATTTACTAAGACCAAGATTCTGTATCAATAGGTATTGGTATTATGTTAGCTTGTTAGAGGTGGAGTAGATTTGGGTATGGGAAAATTAAAGAAACAAATATTTGAACACTATTTTTACATGCTTGAAAATCATTTTTATGTAATGTATCTAGCTGTCTATTTAAATTGGTTCCTTGGGTTTTATTTTGTATTTTCGAGGTCTTAGTGGTTCAAAGCTTTCTAGGTGGATAAAACCTTGGAGACACGATGATTTCACCTATGTCACTTTTAGGATAAATATTGGAGTTGTGATGTTTTTGAACATTGGTGACAGGTTGCTACATATCGCCCCAGAGATTCAATTTACCTCTAATCCCTTAGTCGCCTCCTTCGACTTGCCGGGAGGAACGGCAGCTATTTAGCATCCTTTTTACGTCCGAGGCTAGCACAGAATATGAAGACATAAAAAAGTTGGAATATTAAGGCAGGATAAATATGCCTTATAAATGTTTAATGCCGGGAAAATATTTATGACTAATAAAATTTTCTTACTTTATATACAATGTCATTATGCACGTTTTAATTGATTACACGTGATATTCATTAGGACTTTTATGTTAGAGTATGATTAATACTCAACACCTGACTTAGAATGGCTTCCTACAAATAATCTTAATTAAATGTACAACACATTGGAAAAGGTATTTATAACCGCCGAGTGTGTATGAGGAGGTATATGAACTAAACGAAGGTAGTTAACAAGGGGAAAAATGAAGATCCGTGATCTCTGCCTACCCCTCCGTAGGGAGTCAAGCGTGATGTGTATGTATTTAAAATTTTACTTTTTTCGCAACATACGAGTATAACCGCTTTATCTATAGTCACTTTCACTCACACTGTTTTCACTAATCACCCAAATAAGGCAACGAGTGATAAATTTGTAGACAATGCTTTTGTTTTGATAGCTAACGAAAGCATACTTAACGTTTTTATTCCATAAAAGTATGGACAGAACCTCGGATCACTTAACCTTTTACTAAAAGCTAACCTAAATTAACGTCCTTTACACCCTGTCTAATATACAAAAAGTAAAAAGTTTAAGACTATGATCCCCTGTGGGGTATTTAGATGGTCGGGTATCCATCTCGACAAATCGGTCTGTGGTTACCTTGAACCGACAAGTTAACTTAATGTGCCATTTACAAGTACTGGTTCTTACCTGTTCCGCGGAATATAGGTTTTCTCAACACGATGATTTTACTACTATATCACTTATGGATGAATGGTAGTAGATTGACAAAAGATATTTGGGTGAAGTGGAAGGGCGATTACGTAGGGGCCGGTCCAATAGGACTTATGACAGTCAGATAGACGCCATGTTTAAAAGGGTGACTTTAAAAGTAGCTATAACAGCCGATTGTATATGAGTAGGTTTACGAGTGTCAATGAAGCGAAAGTGCTTTGTCAGGATCGGAACAGATGGGGATCCATGATCTCTACCTACCCCTCTACAGGGAATCAAGCGTGATGTGTATGTATGTATCATTTTTCTGAACTCTTCGTTCTGTTCAACTCTTCAAAGATAACAGACATGGTATATACACACAAGCGAAATAACTATGTACATCAATGTATGTATTATCAAAAATCATATGATTGAAACAATAAACGTATATTTTTATATGATGTTGTTTAGATAATGTTTTATCTTGATTCTCAGTACTTGGGAACTTGTAATTATTTAATAAACATTATTGTGTTTACGGCATATCATTTATCTGACTAGTAAAGATATTGGTTTTATTTTAACCAAATAGTTTCCTGTTTAGCCATTACATACACCATATACTAACATGTACCTACTGACGGTCCTATAGCGCTTTTGTTGCAGACGTTCAGAATGGTATATATCATTTTATTTAAATAATGGACTACCGAAGTTGTCATAGTATTAAAAATATTAAATATTAGCAATAGATAAAATTGCTCCATTGATGTTCAATAATGCCTGCTCATTTTCAATCACATATTCAACTTTGTTGATTGGAACAAATGTGGTAGAGAAATTTACAAAATTTAATAGTATATTTCGCCAATAAATATGTTGATACACCCAATAGTTAGGTATATTTAAGAGCAGACCAGAAAAAAGATAGCTACTCATGTTATAATCAAAATCCACACACCATTATAACGTGATCAAAAAATATTCATTACTTATAAGTTCAACGAAACAAGTGCAGTAAATAACAGAGGAAAATAATTCAAAACTGTTCACTAGATGTTTGTTGAAACTATGAGATTAACTATATTATTATTATTCAGCGTTGGTAATAGTCAGTGCTTGAAATGGTTTACAGTACACAGTTATTTATCTATTCATTAAGCTCTTATTAAGCAATATGGAATCACTAACTCCGCATTTTCCGAGATGGACCCTTTCACCTCTATTCCGTAAGGGCCAGTGATTAAATAATTATAATATAATAATTAAATTTTTGGATATAATAATAATATTTTTGGACATTATTGCGACTTGGTAAGTTCATTTAAGACTTGTGTTAAGGGTAGATAAAGACATACATAGCATATATAATCAACAACCATACTGGAAAGCAGAAGAAAAGCGTGGTTCTTACCTTTTGCCTCCACCGGGAATCGAACCCGGGACCTCACGATTGGCGTTCAGTTTGCTTAACCAATCGCGCCACGGAACCTCAAAAATAAATATATTTATAATACAGTCTTATGTTAGTATTACGAGTAATTTGCTCGCAACCACTATAGCAACAAGTGCACTCTGACACTCTGTTTACCCACAAACATTTTCGACACGTTGTCAAAACATTGCACGCCGAGTTGAGAGTGCTTCAGTGGTCAAATATTTTGCTAGTGATGTTTGGGGCAGGCGTATCGATGTATCGCTGTTTTTATCGCGGTTGACCTGTGCTACCTGGGGCAGAGGTAGAAAGGTAACTAGTTGACTTACTTATTGTAATAAAAATCACCTACAATTACATTAATGGTAAGGAAAATTATTTAATAAATATAAAAATATATATTATAGTACTTTTTACTCCAAGATCAAGCTTATTATAAGAATACTTTAATTACTTAATTTAATAAATAAACCGTGTTAAACAGAACAATAATCTATATTTTAAATATAATTTTTTAGCCGTATAAATTATGACCAATGATTAGTGAATTACGTTTAGCCTCCACCGAAATTCAAACACAACTTCAGACGTCCAAAAAGTAAACAAATTATTAAAATATACTGCGATTATTAACAATGACAACATATTTCAATCGATAACTGAACATTTTTCTTCATGGCAAGAAACACATCTCTGAGAGTCGCCCCACTTGCTCTCGGAGGCTGCGTCGAGATGCACGCAAACAGCCTCTCCGAAAGGTTACCCAAACACGCGTGAGAAAATCATTGGAAATTGACTGTTACGAAATAAATATTTGAATGTTCGATTATGTTATAGGTGCGTGGAAAAACTTTCCGATTGGTGGGTAAATATTAAAATGCTCTGTAATGGTAGTGAAGTTAGTAAAGGTTCCGATTTCTGTTTCAAATGCAAGTAGATCAATATAAATTGTTAGTAACATATACAGATCAAAGTAGAAATCTTCTTCTGAAGGGTGAAACGTGAATGATTGTAGAGCATGTACTAGAAGGGTAATGGGTGTAAGCGAAGCAAGAGTGACATCTTCAAATACATGACATTTGACAAATACCTGCTCTATATAAATCAGGAAGGGGAAGGGAAGATATCGTGAAAAACCTGTATATGCATTGGAAAAGATAATATTGAATGCCTGTGCACGGCGACATAAAAAGTCACCTGTCATTTTGCATTATTATCTTGTGAAGGCCCTAAATTACCCACCCTAGAACTAAGGGGATGGGTCATACAATTATCGAGAAATGTATGTCTATAGTATGTATAACTTTAGCATTCCATACCAAACATCCCATTCGTACCAAACCTTTTTTCCCACCCCATCCTTTCATTCCCGAGCGCAATATTTGAATACGAGTCGAAATCACTGCATAGTTCCATGCATACGTTTGTTTGCCCTCAAGAAAGAAACTGGCCCGCTCCACAAATACGCTGGTCTCCTGGCTAGCCCGATTTCCTGTTTACCCTAGATAAGGGATAGGTCAATATGTCAAAAGTTATGTAAAACACTCCTCTGTTTACCCTGCGTGTGAGTTTGTTTGTGATGCGCGACCAGGCGTGTTTGACGGCCTTTGTGCTTGGATAGTGAAATGGTAGTACTAATGACCTGGTCACATAATATGAATTTGTTAACTATACTATTTGGATTACCTGGACGTGTTAACATGGGAATCTTTTTCTTATGGCGTAGGGGTGGCTCAGAGGTTGAAGGGAGCATGGTTGTACGATTACTTATAATGCAGTATTATATTGTAGGGTTCTGTGATTTTAAGCATTTTTTGGCTAATTATCCTCCTAAGTTCCCGTTTACGTTTACTAGTTTCACGTTTTGTCTAAGGCTGTTGCCAAGTTCATCATACATTTAGTTTTATCTTTCAACCCCACCGTTACGCAATTTGCCTATGTAATGTTTCTACTAAATTACTCATACTTTACTTTAAAGTAGCACAATTTTATAGTCTTAAATGTTTGGCATTATTATTTAGTAGGATTCCGTTTAGTAATTAACATGCTTTTATTTAAATAGCGATTCACGTTTGCCTCTTTGCCGGTCGCTTCGGAAACTTATATTTTTTAATAAAGCAAAGTCTAAGGTTATTTTCAGCTTAGCATATTTGACGTTCACCTGTATACTGTTATTTATTTTCGCATGATTGAATTGGTCGACCAACAAATCAATCTATGCAAATTTCGCGTCAACAAACCTCATGCACTTTACCGAACCTAGTAAATCTCCTCAGGTCATAATGGCAAGCCACTCGACGGTAATGCAAATGTAATATCAATATTGTAACCGAAATTTGTATAAACATGAACCGTGACGAGGCTCACGATTTCAAACTCGCCTTATAAAGCCATAAACACGGTGAATGAATTTGCGAAATCAATGCCAAAATGCAACGGGTAATGTCAGATCGATTGATTAGAAGTAATACGGTAAGTTATGCTGTAAGATACATGGCTGTAGATTTTCGTTGGTAAATTAAGGTGGGAGTCAATAAATAACGAAGCAAAGTCATAGTAGTGAAGTAGACCTATGATTTAGTATATACTAGTAAGAATGGTACATTATTAGGACCTTTGAAAATATATGAGAAGTACAAATTTTATCGTAAGTATGAAAAATGTTAAATAAATGGAATATTTGGGGATATATCAATTGCGCTATTTTGGTTAAAATTTTAGATATGTATTGAAATACATACGTTTTTTTAACCTGGTCTTTAAAAGGAATAAAATGATGATATTTCATCCAATATCTCAAAGGGAATACCTTCAATACGATTACCGTAAATAAATGGATAAAGCCTAAATATTTTGTTTTATACTCTATTATGAAGTATAATGAATACCTGCACATCCATTGTTTACTTAACTAAAATAGTACCAAATTGAAACACAAATTCATAACTCTAAGGTAAACTTAACTTCTGAAACCCATAGTAATATCTCTATGTCAAACCAATTTAAAATAATGTCAATATGTACTTATACCAACACAATCAGAACTGCTTGATCAATATTAATGCCCGTGATTATAATTTTGTGCATGCTGACGTGATGTCGTTTACAACTAGGAATTTCGTGATTCGATATTATTCGATTATTATCTGTGACATTTTGTTGTCATGATTAAATTTTATGGAATTCCAAAATAAGATATGACCGAACAATGCCTTAATTTAGATGTTTCGATAAGCGATAATGGTTTCAATGAAAATGATAGTTTCATGTTGAGGTGGTTTGGGCGTATGGAACGGATGGATGAAAGGAGGGAGGGTTACGAAAGGAATTTATAGAGCCAAAAAGGGAGGTGAATAAAAGTATGTATGATAGTACCATTTAGAAACAGTTTTAGTTATAATAAAAGGAACACGTCATAACTATAAGTCCTAACTGTATATAGACTAGGTAAATGAAATGAACATTGATAATAAGTAACCAACGGGACTTATCGCGTAAGTTTATATATAATAAAATTACCTTTATTAACCCGACGTTTATTTAATTTTATTATATACAAACTTACGCGATATGTCCCGTTAATTATTAATCATGAGTATAAATCGCGAATATCTTAAAACTATAATTGATAATAAGTTTCGCTCAATAGCAAACATTTTAGCCTCGTCTCTCTGACGCACATCTCCTACCGAATATCGAAAGAAAGGCATCTAACTAACTGCAGTAACTAAATTATACCCAGAACAGTATAATAAAACAGGCATCGATACGGCTGGACGCAATACGAGAATGGAATCGGACATACCAGGGGCACATAAAATCCGATACATATTGAGTTGTCAAAGAATATGCTGTTCTGTCAACAACTAACTTATGTCTTGGTCTACTTAATGTTCGAACACAAAGCGATTGGGACCTTATTGTATGAGAGATACAGTTGAATTTCGTGTACAGGACTTAGTGTTGATCTTGTCTAGACTTGGATAAATTAAGCTCTGGATTTAGTGTGTTCGTTTCATTGAAGGGAATTTGCAATTTTGTTATATGGATTTGTGGGTAAATTCTGATTTATTGTTACGGTCTGAGGCGATGGAATAAGGCCAGTGGTCTATTTTTAAGCTATTATAGCTATATAATGACCTTATTATAGTATAGCTTAGTGGTGGGACAAAGAATTCGCTTACCCAAGGTTTCGTGCTTGATAAAAAATACTTATTATATCAATCAAGGGAAACATTCCATCGTGAAGAAAATCGATAAATGTGTAGATTGTATTAGTGTGAAATATATTGTTATTTATTACAAAATATATCATGGCGAATTTTGACTTACACTAATTTATGCAAATAGTATAATATAGCGGCGAACAAATCGCGATGTCACCAATAGTCCATTATTCGCAACCCCGATAATAACGCAATATCTGTCCGTGAAAAAATTCGCTCCTTAGTAAGATTTTTTTCTACCTCAAGCGGATGGACTGAATCTTAATTCTGTCTATCCGAATTCCATAGAAGAATAGCTTTGCAAAATGCTATGAAGCTTCTATCAATCTAGCAGTTTCTGAGAACCGGCAATAATCCCCGCGAACACTTAGATATCACAGGGGGCGCTTAAAGGACCGTTTTAAATTAAAAGTCAAACATGTTATAAAAATTAAGCAGATTACAGCTTCCACCTTCACGCCGCCATCCTGTCAAACTGGACTAGGCAGTAAGCTCTCCGGTTCTTATTGTGCATATACATACGCATTTACGACTGTTAAACCTTAACTAAAATCAAACCTAAACTTATGGGGCAATCAGAGGTTGAATGTCTTCAAACAGTTGAGTGTTATGGTCTTTGATCGAAACCTACTTTTCATTTGATAATTAGAATCCAACGAGACATAGCATAGCGCCTTATACAGACAGTATTTCGAGAAATATACAATATTCGGCCTCATTGGTATCAACAGCACAAGGAAAATGTAGACGGTAACCTATCATAACACTATCCACGCCAATATACTATTCATGATGGCTTTAGGATGGAATATCGATGACAACGTGTTAAAACGACTACAACGTTCTTAAAATAGATTTATATGAAAGTACTATGAGCTTCATTACAAAGAGATGTTCTTGCTAACGCGTAAACTGACCAATTTGTATTATTAATTAATGAACTGCATATTTAAAGGCACAAAGGCTGTATGACACAAAGGCTTATTTAGCACACTATTTGTGTCGAATACTACCATGGGGCTAAATTTGGATAAAAAAGGAAAATAACAAGCGATCCAACGTCGAAAAAAAAACCTACTGAGCAAAGAGCGTGTGAAATCGCTCAAAATAGCCGATTTATTCAAATTTTGTCATTAGGTGTATTAAAAACACATTAATCATTTTGATTGGCCGGTGACGAAAGATCTTGAATAAGTGAATAACACTACAAATGGACCCGATTAATAATAATGCCTACTATTAGACTCGAATTTGTCATAATATTCCTCATACTTTTTGTTGAGTTGTAATTTATTCTATAGAAGCCAGATAGAATCACGGTAGTTGGAAATTTGACTCCTCTGGCTTTTAATATCTCTTTAATGAGTCGTTTAAGGTAGCTGTAGTTGTGACTACTCGTTGACATTGATACCACGGTTAATAACGAATATTATGAATGCTTACTAATATATTAATAAAGGGAAAATAATTGAAAGCTCATCAAAAATACTGTAATGTACACCAAAATATAGTTAAACGCACAGCAATGGTTAATTTGGTGTACAATTCAGAAATTTAGGAGTGCATTTTCATGTTATCTGAAGTACCTGTAAACACTACCCTTTATAAAGTATAATTATTACTATACTCAGTATTTAATATTTATCAAAGATTTTTCTTATTAGTAAGCACCCAACATAGAGTACCCGCCACATAAGGTGGCAGTAGCCAAACTTGGAACTAAATTTGACGTTTCCGCCATTGCGTGTTATTTTGTATGAAAGGTAAATTTAGTATTACCAGCGTTGTGTTTTTTACCCACTCTTTGTAATTTTTATGTTTGTTAAGGGTGATTATAATAAATTGATTTCTGGAGTTTCTTGTTAGTTCTTCTCCAAGGGTCTCCGCTGAACTTCTTCTTCTCAATCGTTACGCTCTTATCAGAGCGGTCGTGGTCTTCATGACGTGGCATCTTGAGCAGCCGAAATGGTTGGTGAACTAACCTCGGTAAAAATATGTAAAGACAATGCTCAGTGCCATGTTTGAAATAGTTTTTTTACATACATACATACACATCACGCCTGATTCCCTGTAGAGGGGTAGGCAGAGATCACGGATCCCCATTTTAGATCATAAAATAACTTTCAAAGAGAGCTTATGATAGGGCCTATTTTGAATAAAAATATTTTGACTTTTGACTTTGGTATATTAATTTGTTTTATTTGAGTTTATAGCTCTGCAACCAAAGATCGTTACAAATGAAACCTCAATATAATGTATCGAGCCGTATGGCACAGTGAGTGCTAGTTTTGGCGTGTTTACTGGCAACACTGGATTACGCGACTGTGGCGACGCCTCCAACTGCCACCTTATGTGGCGGGTACTCTAATAAAAATGGTGTTCAATTTATCAGTGGTAATGTGTCAATTATTCTAGAAAGAACTATGAATGTTGTAGGAGAGTAACACCTATGAAAATTATAGGTACATATAACCGCCGTGTATATATATTATGTCCCATGATGTATTGGTGTCAACGAAACGAAAGTGGTTTTTCTGGATCGGTGGGTACCAATGAAGTACCGTGATCCCTGCCTACTCATTTCTAGGCAGGCCGGCGAGATATATACATACATAAGATTATTCAATTAAGGGGTGTAGTGATATATTCTTTTTTATACAATAAGCATAAAAATTATGTACAATCTGGCATGGGTGAGGTCAAAATTAAATAATTGAATTTTAAGTAATGTTTTATGTTAAGTACATTGAGTACTTCGATTTTACCAGTATAGATAAAACAATAACAATCTTTAGGGAAATAATTGCGAGCGGTGATGAGCCTAATATTTGATCGATTATTTTATACTTTATCGTTCATCAAAATACGTAATCAACGATCGCCGATTAACATTCTTATCGCAAAGAATTCAAAATATTCATTCGAAAGTTGCATTAATCAATCAATTTATATCTACACAAACCATTATCGCCGTTTGGTATTTTTTTATTTAGTCCCATTGACACAAGACGCTATCGATTGACATTTCAACACGTCATGTCATTAATATGCTAATTTTTGACATGTGAATGGCAGTGGAAAACTTGAATGGCGACCGCGCTGGCTGATCGTGATTAACCCAGGCCTGATGCACTGTATTTGATTAAAAAGAACCGGTAAGCGCTCAAAAATGGCATTCTTTATTGTGACCCACAAATTTTTATGTATCTAAACGATATTATGTTTAATATTAATTAAAAAGCCATAGTTATTCTGTATGATAACTTAAGTATATAAGATACTTTAAATTAATTTTTATGACTTGGATGATAACGTAATATGTGAAGAGATATTAGAATTAAAAACGGTGAGGGAAAACATCGTGAGGAAACCTATCCATCGGGTGCCTGTACACGGCGATACAGTTCACTACCTATCACGTTGTGTGCTGTCTATCTAATGAAACGCGGGCTTTGAGTGGCCCATACCTAACATGCCGTCGGAATCTTTTTTAACTAGACAATCGACGTGATAGTGTTCCACATAGTATGTCCTATCCTGACGAATAGGCAAATTTCCTCAGGATATTTTTTCTCACCGTGAACGTGTTATGTTTATAATTACTATGAAAATGTAGAGAAAAATAGTATCACTAATTAAATAATAAATAAATCCATGCTACGATTTTATTTTGATTCTACAAGTGCAATAAACTTGTACGAAATGATTAATCGGGTGGCCATACATGTTTTTTTTACAGTAGCAATATATCAGCGAGTATTGCCAGTAATTAAAAGGCAATAAATTTGACATAATTGGTATTTAATGGCCACTGAATCATTTTTATGTTTGAGAGTTTGGACTATAATTTTATATATTGCGCCCATGTTTTTATTTATAATTTCATTTAACAAACATATTCGAATAGAAGTGAAAGTGTGTTTTTATTATTAATAGTTTGTCCACCTGTTATTTTAAGAATCATCTGTTTAAAAAAAGTTTAATTCACTCAAACCTCTGTCTATTTCACAAGAGATAACTGATACGTATTCTATACTTTATACATCATTCAACCAGTACTGGTGCTCTAAGTTAAGGTGCATATGATTTGTGCAAAAGCTCTGACCGCTTGCCGCCGCAACACTTTGATAAGCTAAAAGGCTCCACTCAACGCCGCTTATAGGGTGACTGTCACACTGGTATATTTGTGTTTAAGATTAATGTATTACTTGTTGTTATGGTGTCTGTAAAATAATATCAAGTTCTACGGCGCTATATTTATAGAAAAATTATAATGAAAACCTTTAACACTTAAGATATGAACGGAAATATTCCACACAAATAATAGGCGTAATAAATCGTGCACAAAAAGGTCGATTGGCCAGTAAAATTTACGTTCGTAATATTTGTTTAATGATAAATGCTAGGGTAGTTAAAATTGTATTTGGTATGCTGGTAAAATCAGAGTCAAGTTACTGCACCGGATTCACTCGACGGTAAAATAAAATCAATGCTAATATTTTTTAGGATTTTCTATATACTCACCCTATTCTCAAGATGAAAGCACTGAACATACTTCATATCAACAGATAGTGCTGACTCGCCCTTGGCCCCACAAGTTAGCTTTTAAATAGCTTCGGACCAAGATACAAATGTTGTGCCAGACGTGTTAAGAGTTTGAATATGATATTGTGATATTATGATGATCGTAACTCATAGGTCTAGGAATACGTTTGATAAATATATGTAAAGTATTTTTTACTGACGTCTTTGTAGAGGCTAAGATACGAGAATATGTATTACCATAGTCTATAAACCTACAAAACCTACATGAAACATTATGCTTGCTTTTGGATACTTCAACATAAATATAAACACACATGTACAGTCTCAAAAAGTCTAAGAGATAGAAACACGAACTGTTTTGTTAAATCTACCAAGTTGTTAGGACAGTAATGTAAGAAACAATTTCTTTTTAATAGAAATGATGGCTTAGTCTTAAAATAATAAAAAATACCTCTTCATCACCAACTTACTTGGTACAATACATAAAACAAAACAAACGCATTCATGACCATTAACCCTTGCGGGGTAGTCAGAGGTTCAGGTTTCCATCTCCGCAATTGCGAAGGTAGTAATTCTATGGACACCTCGAACCCACGTGTTAACCAGATAGTCAGTGCTCAATGTGACAGGTGGTCAGCCATGTCGCCATTTAAAAGCACTAACTATTACTTGATCGGGGAACAAGTAGGTTTCCTCACGATGTATTCCAATCACCGTAGTACTTCGACGCATTTCGTAAATACATACCGTGATCAATTTAGTTTCTCTTACATAAAACACTAAGGCCAGTTCAACAAATGATTCTATGCATATCATAATAATATGATGTATTGTTGTCAATAATCGATAGTCACGATCGCAATTCGATTAGTGCGATAATCGAGTTTTGAGTCGACTGAATCGATTGAAGTCGACAAATTACGCTTGGTCAGTTCTAATGCACTTCATAAATCACGTTGACACTGTTTATTCTGTGTCAAACGACATTATATGTGCTACTGAAAAGACAATGAATATTAAAAAAATAACAAGATACTCGTATATCTGAGCCAATAGGGTTTGAAGTCCAAAACTTTTATATCAGGGCGTGCTGACTGTAATTTAATAAAAATATATGGGATTGACTTACACATTCGCTAAGTCACGTGGTTTTAAACAAATCCGTAATTCATAGATACATATCCATGTCCTTCAACCCCTTTCGATCTCGTACGTCACATTTTTACATAAACCTCGAGGTCGCAATGTTATATGAAACATGGGCGACAAGTTGCTAACCCATCGCCCAGTAGATTCAATTTACACCTAGTCCCTAAACCGCCTCATGGAATGATGGCAGCTAGATAACATTATTTTTACGTCCCAGCTAGCACGGATTTCTTAAGTTAATTTCATTTATATATTTTCACACCCTCAGCGCCAGAGTATCATATTTGCGCACGATTGTGGAGGAAATCCTTTTATAGAAAAAACATGGCAGTCTAAGGGTTAAGCGTTTTGACTAAGTTAGAAAGTAAGAGGCTGCTTATCTAAGTGTTCTAGTCAATGTTGCCAATCCTCGTTGGATTAGGAACATCGTTGTGGTGTGACTTAGGCCTAAAATGATAATGATTAATGATGACGATGCATGTAATATGTTTATGTTACATTCGTAGTTGTGTAAATTGATTTTAATTGTCATCTATGTACATTACATTGTCACTTACGTACATAACAATCAAATAGTAACTTTAATTGAAAACCTATAGCTGCATATCACAATAATTTTTCTCGAATTTAGCTAAATAAGAAAAACTCTCGCTTCATACTTAGATATATAAGATATCAAAATGCCTGTAATACTTTTTTAGGAGTAGTTAGAGGTAAAGAGATCATTCTAAAGTAACTTTTACTATATCGATAGCATCCATCGTTAAAAGGGTACAAGGTTACAGACATTAACTATTTTCTTTTCCTAATATTATATGATTTCCCTAACGATTTATTCTCATTGGAATCCGACCGTAACGTGTATGCATATCCCACAGCTGCTAATAAGCAAATTTGCATCTAATCAATTCACCGAAAGCACACGAATAAATGAAATATTTTAATTACATTATATCATGTTTAAGATCCATAAATGCGGCAGTGGGGAACCAGTTGCCGATAATTAGCTGTTATCGAGATGCTGTTTGGGACAGACCGTCACAGCCCCACTCCGCCGTGGCCAATCAGGTCGTTTATAAGCCGAACGGGCTGCGATTCTCCTAAATACAACTGTTGAATCTGTATTGAAATTGTAATACAAAAATATAGAGTATGTAGAGTGAGGAAAAAAATTAATTAAAAATGTCTTCAGGGTAGGAAATAGTATAAGTCAACATGCTTGACTTGTTAAATTTTTTGTCTCGTTTGGTGGTGACTAGAACCCAATATGCGTTATATCTATGTAGCCATATATTTCGTTCAGTAATTTCAGACGTTGAAATAAAGCTCAGGCTTACTGAAAGGGTTAAGAATGCTTATAAGAATTATATAGTCGTATTTTAAGAAATTAACTTACTAGTCTTAAGTCTTGACTCAATTCATTCTAATGATAACATTGATAAATCTGTTACCATCGTGTCAATTAGTTGGCCTGTCTTCTTAGCAAACCTACATTACATGTACATATATGCACATTACATGTTTCATTTTAATACGGATGAAATCAACGTTAAGTAATAAGTAATTTTAAAGTATAGAAGAGATTGTATACTCATTCATATAATGATATAAAAAATACTTAAATAATTTTTGTTTCAGTAACAGATTAAACAAAATTAATAATAGTGCTAACAACGCTGCTCAAATAATTTAAGAGTCTAAATATCGAATCTTTTAACTATTACCCGTATTCACTCCGTATGTTAAAATTAAATTTTCATACACACATATATTCACGTCGCTACAACCTTCACGGGGTAGGCATCCCCTATCGATCGCCACCTTGAAAGATTCTGGAAAATCTCTCTTACTTTATCCATACCCACACATAATTTGTACCTTCTTATCCATTATTTTTTATTCCTGTCGTCATTATTATAAATTAATTTATATTGTAAAATATTCGTGACATTGAAGTACGTTCGTAGTATCGCCGAGATATTTGGACGACAAATGTTAGCAGAATCGGAACTAATCTTATCTCTAAATCAGTGACAACTTTGTAAAATGCTTAATGAATGAAACGCAAATGTCATGGACCACATCTCAATTTTACTTATTTTGGCACTTTGCTCGTAATTTTATGACGCCTGTCAATTCTATTTTGTTGTTTCTGTAGCAATAATTAACATACATACATATATTTTACGACTTTGATACCTTGATTTTGTTTAATATTATTATTATTCAGTTCCTTGGAGTTGTTAAATATTGCGGAATGGATTAGTTGAGCTCACTGACAGTTTCGGAACATTTAAAACGTGCTTGCAACTTGACGAATTTTATAAGTGAAACTCACTTTTTCGGTATTATATACACATACTTATGATATGTATAATTAACCAATGAAACGTACATTTTACTTTCATACACACAAATCACGCCCGATTCCCTGAGAGGGGCAGAGATCACAGATCCCCATCTGTCCCGATTCGGACTAACCAATTTTGCTTCTTGGCACTTTTGCAACTCCTCATACGATATATGTAATTCTAACATCACCCTTTTTCAATATGGCGTTTATCTGACCGCCCTTCCACTTCACCCACATATTATATTCCCTTTGTCAATCTACTATCATTCATCCGCATAACATGTCCAAACCATCGAAGCATGCCCCTTACATTCAAAACACACCTTCTTTTCGTCACGTTGACGGAAGTTGATAAATTAATGAAATTAGTAATTTAAATTTCTAATCCGGTCATCATGACTGGATTAGCTCAGTATTATACCTACATAAAAGCTTAATCCGGGTTTAAAGTATTAAAATCATTGTTAATCCTGACGAATTATTGATATAATGACTTGGCTACAAATGAATTAATGACGTAACGACACATACTTTACGTCATCTTTTATTTTACGTTATCGTGTACGTAACGTAATATACGTGACGTAAGATACAAAGGTACAATTGTATCCAGAACCTTAAGTTTCCAAAAATATAAATAAATACATTAATATCAATAATCAATCAATCAGCCTAGAATGTAGGCTTCCCCAAGGGTACGCCACAAAATACGCAATATTATACACATATTATTATAGTACTGTGCTAGTCTGGGACGTAAAAGGAATGCTAAATATCTGCCGTTCTTCCCAGCATGTCGTAGGAGGCGACTAAGAGACTAGGGGTAAATTGGATCTATTGGGCGATAGCTAGCAACCCAATATTCATGCTAATAAGTGACCAAGGAGATGTTTTCATGTCTCTAAGGTTCTGTCCATCCCGAAAGGGTTGAAAGGCCGTGAATGTTCATATATGTTATTATAACGTCCCAGACTAATACGGGAAACGTTAATCAAGATACAAGTGAACATAACCGCGAGTTAAATAACTAATTTAACCCTAAAAAGGTGTAATTACGATCTTCCACATCAATAAAACATTTAAATAAATTATTGACCACGTATGAGATGGTTTATTCCGTATAGCTCTATAAAATAGGATTATCATACGATTAAGTTATTCACCATAATAAAAGCTTACAACTCGTGAGCAAACGTGTAAATATCAAATTGGATTAACATTTATTTTACATATAAACAAGTAATATAGCACTAATCCCTTTCGTGGTGGTCAGAATTTAAATCACTATCACCATGGTAATATGTACCAACGTCACCCGTTTTAATTATGTAGTCATTGATGCCAAGTGGATTGTCAGGATCGGGACGGATAGGGATCTCGGGCCTTACTCCACTAACAAATCTAGGCCACTAAATTGCTTCAGTTTTCGATACAGTAAACTTCAGTGGCCGTAATTTGACAATTAGAAAGTGTCAAATTACGGCTACTGAAGTATTACTGTATCGATACTGAAGTAATATTGTGCCTACAATGGATAAGTGGAGTAAGGCCCCTGTATGTGTGTATTACCGTGGTTTTTCGCTATTAATAGACATAAGTCAATAACTACATACTCATAGATACTATGTATATTATAACATGGCTTATGTTTAAACGCCTACCAAAAAATACGTTTTGCACACCAAAATAATACAGTGCCAACCAAACCTAATAACCAGAAGCAAAAGCCCCCAGCACACTAGCTTTGTAATAATAATATACATATATAATATACTTTGTAAGGCACTACTGTTACAAGATTTCAGGTTTATAATTATACTGTCACGGTCGTAAATATTATACAAGAAGTTTTTATTTATTTAGCGTGTCCAACATATTTTTATTTTAAAACCTCTGGGACTTGAACAATCCGGGTCCAGCCAGGCTGTACGGCGCCAAGACTCAATGCATAAAGGCGGGTGTAAACTTACAATATGTGGGTGTGGGCCATTAAAAAGTAATAATAACGACAAACAACGTGTGCGGTCCCCAATCTGCGGTGGACAAACACACTTTATGGCCCCAGGCCGTAAAAGTGGTGATATGGGTCGCTACTGTGGGTTTGGGTTAACACTACGTAAAGATAGGTATAAAGGTAGTACTTGGGATATATTAGGTGATAAAGGGGACAAGTATTACATGTTGGTTGGTGACAGGTGAAAATTGGTCCTATAGTAAATTAACCGTATTGTTGGGAATGGTGTTGTTCAGAGCTTTACCCAAACATGTAAAAAAATCGCTTTAGGCTTACACATAAATAAGAAAGCAATGGTTCACAAAGTTTTCGACCCTCAAAACAATTACGTGACTAATAAACATACAGAAATATTACTACACAAATGACTAATTCATTTTATTTTATTTATTTTGCCTCGACATTATATTTTCAATAAATGAAACTAAATCTAGGACCTATATCTTTGCTTCTTTAATATAATACCGCGATTGATCCACAACACAAGTCGGTTTAATGATATAACCTCGGTGGGTAAATAAGGCGAATTGCACGGCTGCCCCCGCTGAGGATAAGCGTGAAGAATGAACTGTCAAACAGGATTGCGCACGCTCAGTTACGAGCCTTGAGGTCTGGCGTAAAGGGAACAACATTTACCGCCTCTGACAGGTGTACCAATGTCGGAAAGGAAATACAACCAATTCGGTGCAACGTGACAAGTTTAGGGTAGTGACGGTAGATGTCGGTACGAGTAATGAGTGATGAGGAATTAATAGTTTTATCTATTTGTTATAAATGTTATCGTTTTTATTAATTGTTACCTGTGACCTATGCGTAAAAATAAGTAGAAAGGTCGTACTTGAACTAAGTTCGAAATATACAGTGATCTTGTATTCAACTTTCCACTTCACTTATGACTATTTACAAGTTCTTTAAGCTTAGTGTCTCTTCATCATAATAAGAAAATGTAACAAATATTTGTGACGTCACCTAATCACCAAAGTTACCCTTTAACACCAATTAGACACCCCTAGTCCCTCAGTATCCTCTTAATCCTTCCCAGACAGCTGGTTACATCATGGTGTTTCGTTGCAGGTGGTGTGCGGGGCAGTGGCGGGCAGTGGCGACCTGTTCGTGAACGCGACTCGCGAGCGACGCTCGGCGCTCTCCTACCATCCGCACCGCATCTCGTGAGTACCACACCTTTATGACCTGTATCCTTTGTGAGATGGACAGAATATAGAGACACAAGAACCTATAGGCATTTGCTAGATGGACAGAACTTTTGAGACTCGATAATATCTTGGAACGACCGGGTGTATCTTTAGTCTAAGTAATGGGGTTGTATAGGCATTGATGTAAAATATTTGGGACATTTAACTAGCCCAATGTCCAACAGCTTCAATTGTAAAAAGCACCTCCTACGACATGCCGTAAAGAATGCCTAGTAATCTTTCTATCTAGTTCTCACATGAAGCATGGACTTTAAAATTTATATATATAAATATCTTTGCTTACACAAATCTGAAACTTTGAGAACAGTACAACTACTGTTGATTTTAAACTCGGAGTTGACGATGATCATTACCCATTTACCTAACGTACTCGTTAAAATTTCTAACTGACTCTTCACCTACATTGCCCGCGTTTCTACGTTACCTATGTTCTTCAATCCTTAACACCCCTTCTTCTTCATCTTCGCGCAGCATGAACGAGGAGGAGCAAGAGGTGGCGGCGTGGAAGCGCGCCCACTGGCGGGAGATGCAGGTGGCGATGCGCGCAGAGGGCGGCCAGGGCTTCGTGGAGTGCTGCCCCTCCGTGCTGGAGATGGTGGCGCCCAAGGGCGGGAGGACGCCCAACGGCCTCTTCGTGGAGCTCTACGAGGACGGCGAGAACAAGCAGCAGCTGTATGAGGTCTCCTGCGCACCTGATGTGGTCGATAAGCCTTGCAGGTACGGGTTTAAAATTGTCTATAGTGCTCTAGTTGTCTCAATCAATCAGCGTATACTAGTCCACTGCTGGACGTAGGTCTCCCCAAGGGTACGCCACAAAATACGATCATTCGTGGCCCTCATCCAGCCACTACCAGCGAAATTGGTTCACCTGGCAGGGGGGCGTCCTACACTACGTTGTCTAGTGGTAGAAAAAGTTTTTTTCTTCTCCGTCAGTGAAGGACGAGAATGAGGCAGATTTGGAAATAGTGTTGATGATGTCTAGTTTAGTGTACACATATTTATGTCTAGTTCTGTTAAAGCCGTTTATGACACACTTGTGTATCATGGTTATATCATTCTCTAAGTCTGTCTGATTCTGAGGAATGGTCGGGTAGATGATGAGAATTACTAAAATTGTACAAAGCTGTATAATATTGAGTCTAAGAGAAGTGATAGTCCGTATTTAGTTAAAACGTATCAATACATTTCCCATTCTTTACAAAATCATTTCAAATATTCCAGGTTCGTAGACGCGCGCCTGTACAACCAGTCGCGGTGCGTGCAGAAGTACTCGTACTCTTACGCGCTGGTGCGGAACCCCGCCGCCACGGACATGCCTCCGCACCGACACCGGCGGGAGAGGCACTTCTCCGTGCCAGGCTCCGGAGGCTGGTCCATGGACTACGTGCGCGTGAGGGCCGGCTGCGAGTGCCAGATTACTCCGCCCAAGAGGAAGGCGCCCAGGAAACGCCAAGAGCGGCACCGCCTACGGAGAAAAAACCGACGCCTCGACGACGACGACGAGACATGACAAAAGACTTAGTGTTCGCGTGAGTGCCTGTCCGAACGTATTTATTCAGTGCTGCCAGCCAGCCCAATGTATTCCCTGTTTAATGCTTCGTAGTAACTGTAAATACGGTAGCGTATGTGAATTTGTGTTGTAAAATGTGTATAGAATACGAGTTGTGCTTCGCTAAGCATGTGTACATATGTCATCACAAGCCTTCAATTTCCTATAGCTGACCCCATCGCGTTGTCAATTGTGGTATTATTTAAATAGTTACCTATGATGTAAGTTTCAACCTCTCCTTTTTAAACAATTCTAATTAACTCTTCATAATCCTTCATTTCAACAGACTTCCTCTCATCTTGAGATAAGTTGACTCTTTAAACGATTTTCAATACATTTCCTGTCATTGTAACCTTTCCTCTGAATTAAGCTCTCTTACTTTTTAGTTATTAAGGAATATTTATTCGATTTTAACCGTAAATTCTTTTGTTGTTAGTTTAACTGTACTTACTTATTTAGTTTTAAGTGTGTCCAGTCAAAGATCTGTATTATTCATGTACGAATAACTATTTTTAATGTTCTTATCAGTTTTATACTATCGTATAATATAAACTTATGCATTTAAATCACTATTTTATTGCCTGAGATTATTATACTATATACTGCTTACTATGAAATGTAGAAAAATGTTTTAATGAACGAAATCATTCTTGTAAAAGTTATCATTCGAACAACTTCTTGAAATATCATTTATATTTTAATGTATTACAGACTAGTCTTCGAGTTCTTAAAATATCTGTTTAAATTAGATGATTTATCTTTTGCTATTTCAATGTACAAACATCACAATTTTGACAATATTTAAGAGTGCCATTAAATTAGAATAATGAATATTTTTATATATTAAGCTGTTACTGCAGACTTGAACAAAAATTTGTAGTCTTTTAGAGCATATAGGTAGATACTTAATTGTGCACTAAAGCATTTGAATCTTTCATTTTGAAAAGTTTTATTATCGAACAATTTTATGTACTCACCGAGAAGAATGCAGACAATAATGAATTTATCAATAAAAATATTCTAGATATCCCAGTTTTATTTTTCTGATTCCCTACCACTCTGTAGTGTAATGTTTAGTATCGACCATCAGCTTAACATTGTATTTGTCTTCGAATATTAGGATTGAAAATAAGGGTTTCACTAGATAGTTAGTAGATACATACGCACCGTGACAAACGGTGTTTAATAACACCCTCTGAAGAATGAACAAATCTCACGATGTTTTACGACACAGTAAAAGTGATTGCAACATTGTGGAATACATATACATGTTCCTGACACGATCTTTGGGTCCCTTCCAGGATTGGCAAAACCTTCGAGAACTAATATCTGCTAGGTCACTTTATAGAATGAATATTGGGGTTCTGAATACATTGTGGAAAAGCACATAAGATCATAACAATACAGAAAATCTTTTTGTATACACATATTTCCATCGGAAATATGCAGATCTCCTTACGATGTTTACCCTCGTTGTAGAACCATGCATTTCGAACTTGCTGAATTTTACCCGAACATTTATTACACCCGTTATAAATGTACCAGAGACTCAAAAGCACTTATTTTTGGTTGGATTACCAATAATGGTTATCAATGACCTATGCCTGCTCCTCTAAGGAAAATTAATGGTGTGTGTGTATACTCGACATATCCAACTACTGCGAAGGCTCGAACCTGGCATCGACCACGTTGGATATTATTATACATACGTTACGTTTGGAGACTTCAGAATTTTAAAGTGACCGCCTCACCATCGGTTAACGAAACCGTAAGCTTTGTTTGACCTTAGTACAGCACGAGGAATATTACAGCAGGTAAAGTCTGACAAAAATCTATACAGCACTTTAGATTGGGAGGTAGTATTATTAGCAAACCTAATACAACTAATAATATATTTGGTTATACTCCACGAATGCGTGAGTTTTTCCGAACTGCTTACGGGACAGGCGTCAGTACGAAGGCATATCATACTGGACCCGCTACAGATTCATTCAGATTCAGACGCTGATTCTGTTCTTTTTGCTAACGATCTAAAGATGGTCCTGGAGATTGAGGACATCACCGCACTACAAGAAGGCATGGAGAGGGCTGTTCAGTTGATTTTTGGCTGTAACTGTAATGTAGCAATCATATATTTCTCGGTGATGTCCCATTGCACCATGGGTACCTGATGGAAAGCGAAAGGGACTCACTTGGGTGGGTGGCGGAAATACGTACGTTTCATGATCGATGACGAGCGTTTCAGATATACCATTGTGTGAGCCTGCAAGAGGCGTTTTCGAAACCTAAGATTCTTGTGACGCCAAGCTAATAAAATAAAATTTGCTCTGCGGGCCTTCAATGATGCGCTGGCCCGAACTCATTTCGAGTTTGAGGCAAAGGATTGGTCTTAAACGCGACCAAATATAAGAACATGTTGGAAATGCTGCAGAACAAATTCCTAAGGTTTTTGTTTTGGAAGCAGTATAGTGCGTACCCTAGTTTCCCTACCTACCCTGTTTGTCCTGGGTATGGTTGGCTACACGCGGCCGTACCTCCGGTACGAGGTAGTCCTGGCCGCTCCTTACTCTCAATGTGGTCCCGAGATAGTACTTAACCATGGACATATTTTCGTATGGATCTGATGTAGTAGTTAGTATGCCTTCTTGTCTCACTAACATTTAATTTACAAGAATCCATAATGTTCAATTAAATAAAACAACCACGTAATCTCGTGTCAAAATAAGATATTTTTATTACAAAATACACATTGTTTATTACTGTCAAATAATATAACACTTTACACGGGATTCCAAGAACCACAAAACGTATTCTGTACATAGAATATTTAGAGATTTAATATATAAAACAATAAACATAGTCGATTATGGATATATTGGACAAATATATCCAATACATTTTATTGATACAAAATTATTACTATTTAAAAAATAAAACGTCCAAGTCAAATTATCAATCCGCGAATCTATTTTATGGAAATATTTTGATCAATTTTCGTCTTGTATGCATGACAGGTTATAATACATTTATACTTCATGCATTAACAATGAATATAGGTAATACAAAAATATATTTCAGTTAAAAATAGGAAATGTCTTACATTAATACATACCATATATTGGTACTTTCAAAACGTAATTCATAAACTTCACACGTCACGTCACATTCTTAGATAGTTATAAAAAATATATTGTACAATAAATATATGTGAAAAATAGCTTTTTGCCTGAATATAGCAACTTTACATAGCCTACCGAATTCTAAATCAATTGTCACAATGCAGAATACACATATCTCATATTCATCTATTATTTTTCTTTCAAATATTCAATTTATTATAAAATTACACGTCTTTACCACTAAACTAGTCACTAATGATTTCCCAAATATAAAATTCAGTAGCCATCTTGTTTTCCTCTCAAACATTTTCGTTTTATTCGTTGTCATGGTTACGCCGCCATTTATAAAATTCATTCACAGACCAACCTAATGTTTTTAGAATACTTATGGGCTCAATAATTATATAAATTCATTTCTATTTCATTCTTCCAATATAAGTCTTTAATCTACCACTTTTTATTAATTTCTTATGCCATTATCCTCTAAATCGCTCCATCTCTTCACTCCTTTGCCTTTCACCATGAAATCTTCTCTCGCCTTTAAGACGAAGAAGTATTTAGAATATGTTCTAGAACATCTAAATCTTCCAACAGTCGTTTTTCAGGGTTCTTTGTGGTCATTATCTGTAGAAGAATGAAGACATTTATTAATTTCCTTCATATTTTTTTGAAATTTTAACCTAAATCCAATTTGAAATAGATTCCAAAAGATACGGACTTAAGGGTATTGTTCGCGGAAATGAGCGAAACGAGTGTTTTCATTTTTCAGTTTAAACCTATTTAGAACTTACTGACACCTATCATACTTTCAAGGTAGCATAATGAAAGACTGAAATTGATGACTGAAGTAGTTTCAAGAGTTAAATATCAATAAATACGTAAATATGAACGCATAAAGTTGATAAAAAATCAGAAAAATGGCGTAAACAGGGTTTTGTATTTTTTCGTTTATTTTGTCACGGAGTAAGATCTGAAATCAAAATATACAATAATGGGTTCTCTAAATACTAAATAATTTGACTAAAAACATATTAGGTCCTGTTTTATTCATAATACTGCAGTTTTCGTAAGTATAAAACGCCCAATTTTGGACCGCCGTCTTTTTCATACATTTTTATATGGACAGTTTACGCGTGCGCCGCGAGTCGCTAGTTTCAATAGATCGCGAACAGTCTTTGGCGAATGCCAGCGTGAGAGCACGTCCATTTTGTTGGCGATGACAGCTAAACCGCTAGATAATCACACGAGATCAGTTATTTCTTAGTTCAATAAGTGAAATTTGGAAAACAATGTGTAATCACTTTGGTGTTTGAGGTTATTGCTTATTATATTACAAGCGATTTTTTTCTTTCGAAGTGAACTGCTAAAGTTGATTTAATCTACATGTATATTTTAAGAAATATTTTACTTGATGCGACGCCATATTTGATATAAATTTATTCTTGCGTCATTTATGCCTATGACAGGTACATATCAGACATGATATGAAAAAATCATGATAATGAATGTAAATAATTTTGATTTACCGCTTGATGTTTCGGATATTATGACAAGAAGTTGAGAATACATACATGATACATTCTGACATCACTTCAGCTTTCTTCACAGTAGGTAGGCAGCAATTAGTGAACCCCAGGATAGGTTATTTATGCTATATATATATGCACACACACATATACATAATTATATATATACATAACTATATATTATGCATTACGACCGTGACCGAATTCAGGGTAGTCAGAGGTTAAGTATGCATTTGTGATGCTCGAAATCATAAATATACATTTGGGATGCTGGGAACTTGAATTTTAGTATTTGGCGAACTGCAGAATAGGTTATACCGGTGCCGGACAGATATACGGAAAGAACGGGAGTTGGTTAGATTTCGATTTTTTTACGACTCAGACTCATCTCTCTCAAGAAGGGTAGACCGCAGAGCAATTTTTTAGAGACAAATTGCTATCGAAATCCGAATTTGGTCACTAGGCTCTCATAACGGAGTTGGAGGTCGCACCAAAAAAAACATATTTATTATACATATCCTGCTGCCCAAAATTTTGCTCAGTAGTCTGTAGGTATTTGTTTGCCTCGTCAAACTTTACGCATAAATCGAAGAAATTATATTTTTCGAAGTTCTTTTCCAGCTCAAAACCATACGAAAATACAAGCGCAGTACTAGGCTCACAGATTCCTACAGGAGGTCGGGTTAGAGTACTCACTCAAGTACGTTCAAATACACTATTTCTTATTGTTACTATAAAATTACAATTATTTACCACAAGTGATTAATTATTTAAATATTGATTACTTTTATATATTTATGACTACAATGTTTTTAATATATATTAATAAATAATAAGTTGTTGAATAACCTGTTTATAATTTATTAGTGATTGTTTCGTTTACAATTCAATTGATACACGGAACGTGCATCCGCCATGACAGTAAAGTTTGTTATAATTTTGTTATATCAAGTTTGATGTGATTTATTTCAGTGTTTTTGAAACTATCGTAGTGTGGAACCTGTTTATATCGCAAATATAAATAACATTACATAAAATATCCCCTATTATCCCGCCGCATTGCTTTGTGAATCGATATTTATAGAAAAATGCTTTGTCACTCATAGCATATTTAAGAATTTACAAATGAAATAACAACAATTTATCTGCAAGAAATCTAATTCATCATACTGATTTGATATTGACTTATATTAGCTGTGATTTTAACTTATTTTAGATATAAACAGAAAGGTAACCTCAAAAGTATTTATCCCAGAGATAAACAAGGGGCTGCAATTGTTTTACACGGACTTGTTTCTATAACAAAACATCGATTTTGTTTTAGAATAAGGTGGTAGGTATCTGTGAGAACATAGTAAACTAACTTGACGCATACTGTTTAGAAATGATATCAAATGTATTCATAGTATTTAAAACAAACCGCTATAAAGAATGATTTGATATGTTATAATATCAAGTACTAAATGTTATGTAAATCCACTAAGTTCGATAACAAATAAAAACTAAAACATGTAAGAAATTCTAGATTCCCAAACAGATTTCTCTTGAGTCTAACAAACCACTTTTACACAACCAATTATTAGTTTCTGTTTTATATGTCAAAACGTAAAAGTAGCTATTATAGCATTCTTATATCCAAGGTATTGCTTTTAATTATTACGATTTATTATTATTATTTTACAGCAGCTGAAACGTAAAACGTAAAAAAATAGCTGACAGTTACAGTTTCTGAGAGCTAATAATCATCTTACCACTTTCATACGCCAGACTGTTACTATATCAAATTAACAAATAATAAAGAAGGTAGGTACGCTTTGTCAGGTCAGGTGTATGTGTTTTGAGTATGCCGAGAATACACATCATCGTGACAAAATGCTTATAATTAAATCGTAGTTACTAAAGTAACTGAAAACTATCTACGAGTGCGCGGGATCTCTGTTTATAGTTTTATAATTCTGAATAGGTACAAAATACTGTGCTCACATTACGTCGCTGCCGCTAACGACACGACGCGACGTAGCCATATCTCGATTGATATGGCTACGTCGCGTCGTGTCGTTACCCGACAGACGAATACAAAAAACCTATATACAAAATATGCATTCACATCCCTTTCGGGGTAGTCAGATGTAGAGTCGAATCCCAATCGTTACCTGATTATCAATAGCCAATAGATGATTTACTAAGTCCTTACATAACCAAACCAAGCTCCCTCACTAAAACAACAGCACGTGAACAATTTAAATGGTCTCCCATCCAATTACTTCCCACGCCTCCGTTGTGCTTAACTTCGGTGATAGAACGAGAACCAGTGTATAAATCACAACCGTAAAATCCTATTATTTACGATCACAACTACGCGATAGCGCGATTCAAATACTTACCCAATATTTCAGCAAAATCATTATTGACATTACATAACACAAACTAATAATTGACAGTATAATAGGAGTTTATCAGTATCAAAAGAAATCTGTATGGAAATCGAGACATTTACATTTTTCGTACGACAGCCCGCCTTTAAAAGTCTGCGCCCCTGGTACATATTCGTAGGCGGCGCGTCGTCATGATCAAAACTATATGTCACGTTCGACAGAGAATATCTGCTAAGAAGTCGGTCTGGATTGTCGAATCACACAATGTTTATTTTATGCTAGATAGATAATGTACGTTTTATTTATTTAATATTCTGTCCGGCCGCTAAAAACAGCACTTACTCGCACGGTACTCAGCGCCGCTGCGCTAGAAATTTCGGATTTTTGACAGTTCGTGAATTAATTTTTGGAATACAATACCCTTAAGTCCACTAATAGATGTATTATAGCAAAATCGTATTCGAGTAATGGTGTTAAGTTGTTAGTGGCTTGTCAAAAGTGTTAAATTTCACCATAGATGAACTATATAACTACGATTTTGCAAAAACATTAGTTGATTTGGGTCCCATTAGTAAATCAAAAAAATAAATTAAGGTATCGCTATAAATATTAAACCGTACATGGCTAAAGTATTTTAATCACTATAAATGTATACGAACAGTGTTTTTCTTAGTTACCAAGTTAATTTTACCAGAAACCGTATACTCATTTTAGCAGATTACTGGCTGTGACATATTGAGAAACGGAATACATAACTCCTGCGATAAAGAACTAGCAAAAACTAGCAGCTATGCTATTTAATGCCCAATAGCCCTTAAAATTCCTACTAAATTATTATTTCCACAAAACGTATGTGTGCTGTCAAAATAATTGATAAATAAGAAAGGACATAAGCATGTAAGTATGTTAAAGTCCTTAATCCTTTTATCTGTGCCAATCTTTCCTTAACCTACTTTTCACGTTTCTACGTTCACTGATTATTTATTATCATTAAATTTATTAAAATCACAGAACAAGGTAACAAAAGGTTTTATCTACTAATATAATTACATAAGTCAGGTGACACCCAATACCCTCAATAAACAAGCAAAATGATCACGATACACATCCCTCTATCCCTTTTTAGATTAGATTATGTCATTAATGCGAAGTTCTATCTTCCACGACAGGGTAAAAACCACGTTCTTCATGTTCTGTATCTTTTATTCCATGAGTAGGTAGGTATTGGGTATACACACACAAAAAAACGATGTGTAAATATTCATCTGTTTCGTTTCGGTCATTACTCCGATGTTCTATTTACCCCGAAAGGGTAAGAACAACGTTTTGTACATCTTTCTTTTATAATGTATTTATTAGCTATTAGGTATATACTCACAAAAAAAAAGAAATATAACAGTCAGATAGACGCTATATTGAAAAAGGTGACGTTAGGAGTACCCATAACCGCCGAGAGTGTATGAGAGGATGTATGAATATCAATGAAGCGAAAGTGGTCTGTCAGGATCGGGACAGATGGGGATCCGTAATCTCTGCCTACCCATCTACAGGGAATCAGGCGTGATGTGTATGTATGTATGTATGTATATACTCACCCAAATACTCAGTACAGAAGTACATAACAATGAACCCGAAGAGCACTGAGCAGAACTGGGCGGCGCCTGCGAACCGCTTCCAGAGGTACTTGGACCTCTCCCTCGGCATCACCTCTGCCACTGTCACGTACAGGAGGGTGCCGGCTGCCAGCAGCTGAAACATTTATTTATTTATTTATTCTTCCACATACATCGATCATTACAGGTTTAACCTAATGCAATCGAGTAAGACATTTATGAAAAAAAAATAAAAAAAAACCTTAACTAATTAATTATTATAAATCACTCTTATAACTAATTATATCCTACTGTTTTGAATTCGCTCAGAGCACACGAAAACAGGTCTAAACATGAAAAAATACACAACATGCAAATACTTCAAAACATGGAAACAAATACTCTGAAATAGTTGTTTAGGAAGACTTATGAACTACGTTTTTCTTCTGTTTCAAGAAGGATGTGGATTAAGAGATGACAACTAAGCTTTTCGCGCTTTTCAGTCTAGTTGCTGACTATACTTGTATATCTATAACAAATATACATATACATTCACATCCTTTAATCCTTTTCGGAGTGGACAGAACCTTCGATGTATAACATTTTCTAGGTCATATTGGGGTTTCATGTTGTATGGAACATTGGTGATAAGTTTCTAGCCTATAGACCAATAGATTCTATTAAGTTTCGAAGTCGCCTCCTACGACATGCTGGGATGAACGGCAGCTAGTTAGCATTCTTCTTTTTAAGTCTCAGACTAGCAAGGGACATATGGTAAATACATATTTCTTAAATATACACCACTGGAGCCCTTAACACAAGTCTTAACTTCAATTGGTGTGATAGCGTGTAAAATATTATTGTTACTGAACTAACTATTAATTTTTTTTATAATTCCTTTTTTTATTCGAGAGTATTAAAGGCTGTGATATTTAAGCACAAACCTGCGCAATAGCAATGATCTTAGAGTCCTTAACCGCGTACATGACGTCGACACAAGCCCCCACAACGATGCCCAGCACCGAACCCGCACTGAACACCGTCACCGCCACGATGTAGAGACACGTCTTCCCTTGAAGGCTGTCCGTCAGCTCAAGCCCCAGGCAGAAGCCTACCACGAACTTATGCGCCGCCACTGCACCTAGGAGGAGCCATATCTGGAATAATATAGAGAAAAAGCATGAGTCTTAAGAGATTCGCGATTTATACTCATGATTAATAACTAACGGGATTTATCGCGTATCACTACATAGTATATAACAAAGTCGCTTTCTTTGTCCCTACGTCCCTTTGTATGCTTAAATCTTTAAAACTACGCAACGGATTTTGATGCGGTTTTTTTAATAGATAGAGTGATTCAAGAGGAAGGTTTATATGTATAATAACATCCATTAAATAGTGGAGTAGGCTTATTTTATTCTCGTGCGAGGCCGGAGCGGGTCGCTAGTGTTTTTATATAATAAAGTTACCTACTGAATATTCAGTCTGCCCGTGACCAAGGCTGCTGCAACGTAGCCGAAACGTGGGGTTATAAAGGTAACTTTATTATATAAAAACATACATGATAAGTCCCGTTAGTTATTAATCAAAAAAGTAATATATTTTTAAAAGTTTCTAACAGATTTCTGCACATTCATTGTTAAATACATACATACACATCACGCCTGATTCCCTGTAGAGGGGTAGGCAGATATCACGGATCCCCATTTGTCCCGATCCTGACAGACCACTTTCGCTTCATTGACACTCATACATCTTCTCATACTCACCCGGCGGTTATAGGTACTCCTAACGTCATCATTTTTCAATATAGCAGTCTATCTGACTGTTATATGTCTTATTATGATTCGCAACCCTAATATTCACGCTGATAAGTGACCTAGGAGATATTATATTGCTTATAGTCTATGCACTGCAAAAGGAATTAAAAGACGTAAATATATATGTATGTATGTAACAGCGTAATTATAAAACTTACAACAGTAATATAATTGTAAAAGTTATTAAGTTCAATAACAGATTTTTGGAGATTCTTAGTTAAATATGATTATGGATAGGGTGTGTAAATGAGGGTAGGGATTTATTCATCCATACACATTTCCCTGTAGAGAAGTAGACAGAGATCACGTATCTCCATTTGTCTCGATCCTGAATAAAATTTTAACTTCATCGACATCCACACAGCTCTCAAAAACACACTCGTACTAGTTATAACTATTAAAGAGTTTGCTGATCCTTCCAATCCAAGTAAGCAGTTAATTTGAGGTTTTTGGTGATCAATATGGTAATGATGCTGGCTAGTTTAGTTAGAAACCTGTTTATCGTGTGATGTGTCTATGACATCCTCCGTAAAAATGGTTGCGGTTCATCTATTTTAGTTAGGATAATAACACCGAAATATTTTTCAATTTATTTGAAAATCACTTAATCTATTTATATGTGTTTGTTATCATGCAAAATAATAACAAACACATATAAATAGGCGTATACATAAGAACTAAAACCTATATCCTACTGTGTGGGTGGTTCTCTCTAATCATAATAGTATAGCTGTAGAATATAATTGTTCGGTTTCCGACATCAATAGATTCCATTTACCTCAATTAGTGGATAAGTGACAAGGGTTATTCATAGGAAGAGACACATATAGCAGGAATATCTTAGTTGCTAGAACAGACTTAACTAGACAAGCAAGAAATGAATTGTTTTTAATGTATATTCGAAACTGAAAATATCAGATATATTACATATGACACGATTCATGATAGGTAATGTTTAAATACAGTAGCGTTAATATTATAACAAACACGATTGTTATGATAAGTTGTGTTATGATTCAGAATAATAATTGCACTCATACAAAGGCTAATGTATCGACGTTTGAAGGTTTACATTCAATCGTCCATTGTCACTAATGCATTTAAAATAAACAATCTATATACTTAAACAGCTGCCATCGTATTGGACAATCATAGGAGGTGACTGAGGGACTACGGGTGAACTATCAATATAATATTCATTTTCCCAAAGACGTGAAAAAAGATAAAAGATTCGTTACTTGCAGTTAGATGCACCTTTTTGAGGATTAAGGGTCTGAGTATGTATGTAGGACTCACTTCCTTCAATCACTAGGATGGTTAGAACCTATTATTACCTATAACCCCATATTTGCAATCATTTTTAGTGTAAATATGAAGGTTCTACAGGTTAGGATATGGAATATTACACATAGATTGCTAGTCCATAGATTATCTAATCAATTTTCTGCGTAGTTGCACTTAATATGTATACTATGTGTGTACTTTTAATATCTATATGTAAACGAATGTTCTCTGCAGGATATCGAATAACAACCGATAAACGTATTATACATATACGTATAACATAACATACGAAACGACGATAACGGCGTTAACGAATAACGTCGTTGTACAAACAATCAGTTGTTATCACTTGAGTCAATTAAACGTATTTATTGAAGTCTTGTACAGGCTGTGCCACATAGATAAGACGAGGAAAATAAGTACTCCGACCGGGAATCGAACTCAAGACACGCATACTCGTAGTGATCGCTAAGGTGAATCATCAGAACGAAAGGATTGGTAAAACCTTTCGTCAAATGAACTTGGCTATGGACAATGATTATTTTTTTGAATTTAAATTAATAAACTAGTTATTTTATCATTTATTTTAGAATATAATTTATTTTTGCTGTAATATATAGTATAAAGAAGCTTGTTATTTATTTATTCATTAATTTTCTTCACTTTTTGCTTATTCTTTAGAATGAACATTAATTAGCACCTCAACTAGGTGACATTGGACACCACCTGCCATGTTGAAAGCCTATCTGATGATAAGAGGATTCTGTGAAGCTATAAATGCTCTGTTATAGTCATATTTCTGACTACCCAGAAATACCAAGAAATACATTTATAATATTATTTAGGACGCTATTACACTAATTGAACAAGCCCCTTAGTAAGTTCATATAGGCATATGTATGGATATAGTTTCGTATAGTATATTACAATCTCTTTTTCAAGGCGGGTGTACGCAGCGTGAAGAACAGAAGAGCATGTATGAGATGGTTAATGGGCGTGAATGAAGCAAGATAGATTTGACAGGATCGTTCCAGGTAGTGATCTATAGCCTCTGCCTATCCCCAAAGGGACGTAGAGGCGAGAATATATGTATGTATTACAGCCGAAACCTTTATTTCTAGAAAGTACCAAAGTTGAAGACTTTAAACCTAATTACTTTAGATAAGATTAAGTACACATCGTGTGACCGTAACGAATTTCGTTATAATCAGTAACGCCGTTACTAATGATGCAACGTACTGACAATCTTACACATACACAACTTTATTGCTTGGCTTATCAATAAGTTAACATGTCTGTTAACTTAGCGATTTACATGCCCTTATCAGAGACATGTTGAACCAAACGATATGAAATTCTATATTAAAACCTTATCATTTCAATAGATAGGTGATGAAATTAGAAACCTGATATGATTCATAAATATATCATAATATATGTTAGTGACTTGTAGTATTGGGTGTAAATTAAATGTTTTGTCGTAAAAGGCGACAAAGGGACACAAATTGTGAGACTTGATGGTTTTGTCAATAAGAAGACGGAATTTATAGATTATGTTAACTATATAAAGAAAAGACATACAAATCACATCTACATCAGAATAGTTCAATGTGTGTAAAACTCTGTTCTACAAAACACGTAATAGTCACTGTAATAGCCATGTTAACTGTATATACATATATTATAAATATATTTCAGAAATGCATTCTTTCATGAAATAATCAAATTACACGTGCCGGCCATAAATGCTACAAAAATAACATAATTCACTTATCGATATGATTGGTCACATGTAACATAATAAATGTAATTATATTAAAACGAACATGCCCCGTGTATGCCGTTCTTCCCGACATGTTCTAGAAGGCGACTAAGTGACTAGGGCTATATGGAATCTATTGGGCGATATGCTAGCAATGTGTCACCAAAATTCCATATGTCACATTGAGTACTGACTATCTGGTCAACACGTGGGTTCGAGGTCAAGAATTACTACCTTCGCAATTGCGGAGATGGAAACCTGAACCCAGACTCCGCAAGGGTTAATGATCGTGAACGCGTTTGTCTTTTATCTCTAGGACTTACCGAAGAAGTGGTATTACTGAGTCCAATCGCCAATCCCTCCAGCACGCAATGAACCAACAAAGCCCCCAAAAGGCCTAAAGTCCTTGAGGTGCTCTCATTCAAAGGAGCATGGTTGGTCCCCACTGAACAGTTGCTAGCGTGCCCCGAAGAGCTTTCAATCGCACACACATTCCTCTGCTGCAGCAAAGTCGTCGTCTCATTCTGCGTGCCATAGGTGGGTTCTGTGTCCCTCTCGACGTGTATACAGTGGACTATCTCATCCACTAGATAGACCACTAGGAATCCTATACACAGGTATAGTTCTGCGTGACTTTTGATCTCTTCTCTAGCTTCTGGTAGGATGTGGACTAGGGAAGTTGCTAAAAGGACGCCGGCGCCGAAGCAGAGCATGCAGGAGAGGAGAAGTGGTGATCTTCTCCTGGCCCTGTCTGAGAAGGATAAGGGTATGAGAGTGCAGATTAAACTGCCTACCCCCAGCACGATTGTGGCGATGAATTTGGCTGTAGTTGGATGCATTGTTCGTCTTTTTTCTCTTGTTTCTTCGTCAATTTAATAGGTGTGATCGTCCACTTCTTAAGGTTTTGCTAGGTTAACACTTTCAGGTGTTTAGTCTATCACTTCGTCAATTTAATCACTTGCGTTCTTCTTTTCCATGTCATTATTCGTTTTGTTATTTTTTTGTTTCGTTTAAGGGTAAAATTCCTTTGTATAATTTTATTTCCTTTGTTTTGTTTAGGTCGGTTTGACACGGGAATTTGAACGGGAGTATTCAGAGATTACCCGCGAGACACGCTTTATCTGTGACAGGGCGTGTAACACAATGAAATACTGTTTTATAAAACACTTGCAACGGTTATCTCAGGCGAAGGAATAGCAATCGTTTATCGGACACGTTCAGAGCGACGCGTTACCCAACGCCGACTGAATGATAACAACAAAGAAACGCCTCAAACGATGACGTGATTCTCGTATTTATAACGGCTAACTGCCTCAGTTGCAATTAAATAAACTTTCCGTAAAGGTGTCGTTATAAGATAGTAAATTTAAATGTATGTTCGTAGTTTTAAAATAATGATAGTGTAGCCATAATTTTGTTTTCATTTTAATCCTAAAAAAGACGTATTGAATTTTATTAATAGCACGCAAAATACAAATAGAACTTGTCCCTTGGTTCTATATTTTACCCCATTATTCATTTCCATACCTGCATTTCAACTATAATAAATTTAAATTCATATTAAAATTAGTTGAACATTTTCTACCCAATAGTGAACGAACTTCAATTAAATGATTACTAGTTCGAGAATCGGGATTCGTTAGCAAATGCGCCAATGACCTTTTGATCGCTTCGAAATGAATCTAAATACCAAGGCCATAAGTCTGGTTTTTGAACGGATTACTTTCAATTTCTTCCTTGTCAATGATTATATGCACTGAACATAATAATTGACTTACAATAGGTCATAGTTTGTATGCGGGTTGGTAATAAATTACTTAACAATTAATGTATGGTTGTTGGTGCATTTAAATATAAATTGCGGAGATATACACGCAAATACTTTCGGTCGTTAAAGTGCTTGTTTTTGTACTTAAACTACAACGCTTAAAATAAGTCTCAAGCCTATTGAATAAATTTCCTAATTAATTTCGTATACGCCATAAAATCTTATAAATATAAATACCTGTTAAATTTATTATGAATTTTACATATATGCACATACACGACTGTGCAACCCTTTTGGGGAAGTCAAAGCTTGAGTGTCCATTATCAACAAGTTTTTATTTTTTGATTGTCTGTGTTCAGTCGAATCCCACGTTTTACCTGATAATCAATATCCAACCTGACAGGTGGTAAACCATGTCGCCGTATACAGATACTGATTATTTCCATTTCAAGAAATAGTTTTTTTACCTCCTCTAACATCAAAGAATTTGTCTCTTTATACCATATTACTGCATTATGATCAGGATTTATTCTGATAGTCGCGTTGTATGGAATCACTGCAGCATTTAAGTTTGTAATCTCTTTGGCCCTACGCAACATGAAGCCTCAGTTCCTAAATTATGTCTTGCAAACATTCGTCATATGTTTACTAAAATTCAGCCGCTTGTTAATTAAAATGCCGAAATTATTCACTTCGTCTACTCTTGTGATAGGAAGGCCGTCTATCAGGTACCCGTGTTCCACCTAACAGCGCGCTCTAGTCAGATTTACAATCGCATATTTGGACGTGCTGAACTGTAAACGTATTTCACTAATCCTCTATGTCAAAATCGTCTTATAACACTACGCAATCACACACTTTGTTCATCGGTATATAGACCATCAAATCATCAACGAAAACCAACATTTCCGCACGCCCTATAATCTCAAGTAAGTCATTTATCATTGACGTGACCTGAAGGTGTCATACATTACTACCCTACTAACTTCTTTGTGGGTTTCATACAACCTAGACCTACAACCTTCATAATTTACATAACCCTATCCTTCATGTAGCACGCGATGAAGCGCAATAGTTGAGCAGTTGCCACCCAGCCATCTTGCCAACTTGCGAAGAAGGACGTCCTTGTTTGCATGTCAAACGGTTTGTGGAAACGACCCTCTGCCCCTCTCGTCAACGACTGGAACCACATCAGCCGTGAAATTAAGCAGGCTACACCCACCTGCAATGCAGATTCAAACACCTTGGTCGGTGCAAATATGTATAGAAGTTCCATCTGTTTAGGTACGCGCCACTCGGCCTGGGCAGCGCTTGGCCGCCGCCGCTCTTTATAAAATTTGAACAGAATGGCATCTTACCACATTCAATATAATAAATGTATGTATATATTTATATAAATAAATGAAAGTACGTAGTTAAGAATGCATGGTATAGTAACAAACCTATTTTAGTAACATTTGATGTAAAAACACCAAAGACTAAAAACTAAATAAATAACTACACAGAAAACCTGCGTAGCGACGAAAACATAAACAAGAAAGTGCCATTTCTTATTGATTCTTTCTTCTATCGCAATAAAGAAAAGAACTAGTGGAAGAAAGTAGAAGTACTTAAAGAGAAGATGAATGAATTGCTCCAGAAACATGGATGTTGCAACTTCTTCCATATTCCAGAAGGATTGAAGGAATTGATGAGTGACATCACGAGAGAAGTAAGTTTATATTTAGAGGTAGTAATTGATTTTTATTATGAGCGGTGACTAAGGGCGTATTCAAATTAGCCCCAAAGTGCAGCAGTAGTCGCTAGGTTTAAAATCGTAGTGGTAGTAGTAGTTTCACGATGCAACGCGGCACTTTGCGGCTAATTTGACTGCACCCTAAGAGGTAATGCTTGAGTACAAGTCAAATAATTGTTTGATTTTTGCTATTGGAACAATATGCCCTTTCTAGGTAACATATATAAAAGCGATTAGAACCCCAAACATCAAGGTGACTTAGGAGACATTGTTGCTAGTAGAACAGGAGTCCTTTTTGTAAGAGATAAAAAGAAGTTGGGTTCAGGTCTAATAATGGAAAAAGTAATAATAATGTTAAAAATACTCGCCATATATAGCCCATAAACCGAGAATTCTTCATGCGTGATTGGTCTTGTACAACCGCATACACACTCGGCGATATTGTACTATGTGTATATAATAATATTTGAATAAAATTCCAGGTCCTAAGAGCTCAGCCAAAAGACATAAATGACTTCATAGCCAACTATTTGTCAGCCCTTCTAGTATCAAGGGAACATGGAATCTTGTCTCTCAAACTCCTGGACAATCTCTGCGATTGTAAGCCCACCGTGTCAGAACACCTTCTCAATTTGGGCATCAAGGATGATGTGGTGGAAAACATTTCTACGATTATCAAGAACGAAATAGAAGGGACTGAAGAAGGTGGCAGAGGTATGATATACATAGATTTAGGACCCTTTACTGTTGTATACAAGATGTGTCTTTAATATTTAGTTTTAGTTATAAACGTAGTGATGACATAAATATGAAATATTAGCTATATATTTCTAGCCCGTTGCCAATATAATTGAGCCGTTTCTGAATCGCTTCATATAACAAACAATCGACAAGAATGGTAGCTAGTTAGAATTCTTTTTACGTCCCATACTAGCTCGGGACATTTATCATACTTATTTTACAATAAATTATATAGCGGCTGCAGCCCAGAGGGTAAGACGGACTCGGACTTCTTATGAGAAAGGTCCTAGGTTCGAATCCCCACTCTGGCATGTACCAATGAATGAAATTTAAATGTGGTTTTCATTTACGTTCATAATTAACAGTTGCTAACGGTGAGGGAAAACATCGTGAGGAAACCTGCCTATCCCTCAGGATAGGTAATAGTCAGTGCCTATATACGGCGATACGGTTCACTACCTATCACGTTGGGTGCTGTCTATCTAGTGATACGCGGGCTTCGAATGACCCATACCTAACATGCCTTCGAAATTTCGGAGATGGGCATTCAAGCCTCTGACTACCCCGCCATAATAAAAAAAGGGAGTGTGTATACACAAGTCGTGAAGCGTATGTATGTATGTTTATTTTACAATGTATTTTATAACACACTTTATATTACCGTTGAATGGACATACGGGAAAATCGTTCAACAATATACACATATAGCCCACTTCATACTCTTTCTTGCAGCTGAAAAAGAGACGCTCCGAGAGGCAGACATCCTGAAGCAGATCCTTCACATGTACTCCTTAGACGAGGAGACCATCGGCAGCATCTGCCTCGTCATCAGGAACGCCTACCGGGACTACTGGTATAGGAGGAAACTGCTCGAAATGGTATGTCCCACTGACGTATTACTATGTTAGCAGAATACACTACCTATTCTTGCCACTAGCACTATTCTATAACTGATTTACGGAGTAGACTAACATAGGTTTAGAATAAATTTTGGAACAGATGTTGCAACATAGAGATGTTTGTAATTTACATACATATAAAGCGACGTACGTATATGCTTCGTAAAAACATCTTGTAATTTTTAGTCTGGTGTTTTGATTTCACTAGTAAGCTTGTTTAGTGTCTTGTTTACGTGAATGTATGTATTGATTTGTTTTTGATCTTGTGAAGTTATTATATTTGGTTTATATTTACTATGTATACACATTAAAGGTCTTATCGTGTCATTGGGACAACAATAGAATTCGAAGCATCTACCGTTTCTCGGCTTGAAAAGGTCCCGTGCTAGTCTGGGATGTAAAAAAGAATGCTAAATAGCTGTTCTTCCCGCATGTCGTAGGACGTGACTAAGGGACTAGGGGAAAATGGAATCAATTGGGCTTTGGGCACACATATTCGACATAACATCACAAGCCTAATATTCATGCTAAAAAGTGACCTTAGAGATGTTTTCGTGTCTCTAAGGTTCTGTCCACCCCAAAAGGGATGAAAAAACGTGTATGTAACCAACAATAGCCTAAATGTAACCACGACATGTACATATACATCACCTCGGAGATATAATATCTCCTAGGTCACTGTTTAGCATGAATATTGGTGTTGCGATATCATAATATTATGTCATACAAAATGTCTTTAGGTTATAATAACAATGATAATCCTCTATTGAGATTCCACAGTACATTACAATAATATTAATTATAGATTATACAAGATAAAAAGATAGAAAAAAAACATTATACACAAAAATAAATGAAACAAATTTACCAATTACAATCAGTCAGTCAAAAACTGCGCGCTGTGGTGATCCCAAATTATATGATGTGTCCGTTTACAATATTCTGTTGGTGTTTCCCAGAGGTTGAAAGAAGAGGACTCCGCTGAGCTGTGGGAGGTGGCCGCTCAGCACACGCTGGAGATCTACATGAAGACCAAGCCCTCCATGGCAGAGCTCAACAGGGCTACGGAGAGAATACAGGTGAACGTTAAAGACAAAAAGAGAAACGCGTTCACGACCATTAACTCTTGCGACATACTCAGAGCTTCAGATGTCCATCTCCACAATTGCGAAGGTAGTAATTCTATGGTCACCTCGAACCCACGTGTGGACCAGATATTCAGTACACAATGTGACAGGTGGTAAGCGATGTCGCAATTTAAAAGCATTACATTTATCTGTCTCGGAAACAGCTTTCCTCACTATATTTTCCCTCACCGTAGTATTCGACGCATTTCGTAAATGTATTTTTTTACGAAGTACATAGAAACTCATTATACTTCATTTCCATTGGTACATGCTCAAGCGGGATTTGAACCCTGTATCCACTGATACAGAGTCAAGCCCCAAACAACTAAGCTACGTCGAATTGTGAAAATTAATAGTAATAAAAAATAAAGGTGGCTTTACAATTACTACCTCCGCGATTGCGGAGATGGAAACCTGACCCTCTGAGGTGGGGAAGGGTTAAATGGTGAAGGCGTTTGTCTTTTCTTTTTTAAATATTCGTGTGTTCTAAATTAGGAGGATGACAAAAGTTAACCTTTAAAAATATTTTTCAAATCCTAAAACCAAATTTACTTTTCATGAGATTTAGAAAAAAATAGGTAATTTAGTAAAGATAGTAGTCTACTAGATACTAGTCTTAATTATTTCTCAAAAGATACCGCCAAGAATGTAAAAGTTCAGATGAAGCAACACATGTTATTAAACTTATTCTGCGGTTAGGTCAGGTTGTTTAAGTTACAGACAAACTTTGTTGCTTACATAATAGATAAAAAACGAATGTTATTAGATTGGTAACTTACTTCCTACTGCAAATAATCTCAAGGTTCACATTCACTTATTTAAAATGGTGATTGCTAGATAGGATTTAGTAGGAAAAATATTATGTCTAGATATTCTAGATAGCGTAAAACAGGAGATTGAATAGTAATCTAATAATAACTTAAAATTGTGTGATAAGGAAAGGTTGCAGTTTAAAAGAAACATCTTCTACTTGTTACTAAGAGTGAAATGGAGTTTAATGAATTTCTATGTACATTTTCGTCATTAAAATACATTTGCGAAATGCACCCAATACTACGGTGAGGGAAAACATCGTGAAGAAACCTACCTGTTGCCTGAACAAGTAGAAGTTAGTGTGTAAATGCCGAGATGGCTTACCACCTGTCGCATTTAATACTGACTATCTGGTCAACACGTGGGCTCGAGGTGGCCATAGAATTGCTGAACTGTAATTTTTTTTTTATTATTTTATATTTCTTTTGTCCTCACAGGCAGCGTATAAAGGCTACTACACACGGCGGAACATGCTGAACCACCTGCGCAAGACCAAGACGCCTGAAGCCCCGTCAGAGTGCGTCTCCATCGCAGAGTCCAGGGATGTGGACTATGGACCCTTCCTGGTAGTGTAGCGAGTGCTTTATGACCCTTTTAGTGGTAGGAAGTTTAAATGGCGAAGTGTATTATACCCAGTAATATTAATTTTGCCTGTCATATTATGCGTTTACTAAGAGCGCTTCAGTTATTGTGTTGAATACGGTTTGCAAAGAAGGTGTTGTTTTTTTTTAAAAAAACAATGTCTCGTGTTTTGTAAAACTACTCTGGGGTAATTGTAGTTCAAGTATATGAGAATTTTGAGGATTAATAGAAAAAGTGTCAGCCATTATTGAAAAGATCAGCTAGATCTGAAAAACTTAAAAAAATACTAGTAAACAATTAAAATTAAATCGATTAAACTATTTTTTGACTGTCAATAAGTGATTTTATGATCCTATAAAAATATATTTTATTGTGTGGTTCTCAAGTTATTTATAAATTCAAATTAAGTTATATACAATAAAACAAGGAATTAAAAAACTAACTATTTAAACTAACAAAATATTTACAAACTTAAAACTAATTAAAATAAATTACCTATAAATTAAATATGTCTAAAAAATTGTCGCTGTCGTTGGAGCGCAGAGTGCCCAATATGCTGGCAGTATTCCCCCTCTGAATAGCCAGACTAATTCTCTGGCGGAGGAAGCTACCAGCCCTGCGATCCCCACTGGACTCTTGCAGGCGATGGGCAAGATCCCTTATGACCCCATGAGCCGCGCCCCCCCCAAGAGCCGAGAGTTTCAACGGCGAAAGGAACAAAACTATATTCCCCACCAAGTGAAGAATATTTTCGCCGCTTCAAACTCTCTGCCGCAGCAGCAGCAGATCCCGCCTTGACAGCGCTCCGGGAGACATGACAAGGCGCCAGTGTGTCGACGCAGGTGGCATCCCACACCAGAGCCTTGCCACTCTTCCATGGAATGAGCGTCATACCATCCGGTCTCTTGCCATCGTCGCGCACCAGACCGGAAGGCTCCAGCACTGCAGGCACACGAGCGCTGACAAGAGCGCGGCGTATGACGTCATTCAGAGCCGCGCGACGTGACAGGCGACCTACACTGAGCTGGCACGACAGCCCATGATGCCCGAAGGGATCGACATCTGTCCCACAACGACAGCGATGTGTCTCACAAATCTTAGCGCCTACCCTGAGACATACTGCTAGACAGAAGCTGGTTCTATTTAGCAGTGTGCCGATAACTGCGGAAGGCAGGGCGTTTAACCAATACCCTGACTCTGGCCTAGCAGCCGCTAAGAGCCGAGCACGCTGTGTAACACAAGAAACTGAATTTAAAAGTTTTAATTGAATCTGTTTACACAGCGGCTCGTCCCATAGCCTTTGCGATGCCAAACCAAGAGGAGTATCGGTCCCGGGACTAACCAAAACTAACCAGGCCTCCCTCGCTTCATCTAGACTCGTCATTAATGAATGACCCATACTAGGGTCGACGATTTTCAGGCACAATTCCGACGTGCCATAGACAGAAGAGAGGAAGGCTGGGAGCGCCACACCCGAAGCGCAACGAATGCCCAACCCGCCAAAACGAATGGGAAGTGATGCCTGTGTCCAACAATGATCAGTGAAATTACAATTTAGGATTTTGGATAAGGTTGACCGAATAATATTGTCCAACTGTTCTAAAAAGAAATGATGTTTCCAAAGATAACTAGTTCTAAGAAAATATAAAAAATTTGGAATAAATATACAATATTTAATGATGGTGTAAGCCAAATGCGGTGATATGTTTTCCAATCGTACGGATGATTCATAAAATTTTGCAATTTTTTCTTGAATGAAGGCGGGTAAGGATTCGTCGTTCAAAGGGGCGCCGAGGAGACGAAGCGAGTCTTTAGATAAAATTTTTATATTCGGTGCTATTGAATCAAATCAAATTTTTCACTAATTTCGGCTTTTTGTTCCAAAATCAATTGTTGATTTATATAAAGTTCACATTTTTGATAATTTAATGTAAGACCTATTGTAGAGAAATTTTGAATAAGTTTTTGTAAATCATTAAATACTGAATTCGCTTCGCCACGAAGAGTGCCGTCATCGAGATACCATACATTGAACCCTGAAGATATAGCTTCAATATGTGGCTGTATCGCGAGACTGAAAGTGGCTGGTCCCAAGGGGTCGCCTTGTTGACATCCAACACTTGAATCTAAAAAATTTTGCTTGTATATTAATTTTGAAGATTATATATTGAATAAAAAGATTTTCATTTCATTTCATTTTATATCTCTCCGATTATATCTTCGACATTCTGTCCAATCCGAAAGGGATTAAAGACTGTGAATGTATAAGTATGACCTCTGTTCTTCATAGGAATTAAAAGCGAAGAACGACGATGTGGATGGGAAGCTGCAGTCCTACCACCCTCAGAGGTCGAAGCCAGTGGACTCCGAAGAGATGTACCTCAACGAATACGGCGAAGGGGACGATGATAAGGAACTACTTAAATCAGTAAATATTACATACATAATAATATATATTTGTAGAGATCATGATCCCCAATCGCTCTTCCTTGTTATGCCTCCTGATACACTCGGTGGTCATAGATTCTTCTAAAGTTACCCTTTTTAGAAGGCTACACCCGCTAGCAATTAGAATTATTGTAACATAACATAAACATACGCTTCACGACTTATTTATTGTAGCATAATAACAATATTTGGACATTATTACACCAATAGAACTAGCCCCTTGGTAAGTACATTTAAGACTTGTGTTAGGGGTACTAGTCAATACATATATAATCAACCACCATACTGGAAAGCAGTAGAAAAGCGTAGTTCTTAACTCTGCCAACACCGGGAATCGAACCCAGGACCCCACGATTAGTGTTCAGGTGTCTAACCGATGACGTCACAGAGGTCGTCAAACACACCCCCATTTTTATCGTGGCTGTGTAGTCAGAGGCTTGAGTACCCATCTCCAAAATTTCGAAAGCACGTTAGGTATGGGTCACTCGAAGCCCGTGTTTCACTAGATAGAAAGCACCCAACGTGATAGGTAGTCAACCGTATCGCCGTATATAGACACTGGCTATTATAACCTATGCCGAGGGATAGGCAGATTTCCTTACGATATTTTACCTCACCTTTAGCGACTGTAAATTATGTACGTAAATGAAAACACATATTTAAATTTCATTAATTGGTACATGCCTTGAGCCGGGATTAGAACCTAGGAGCTTCCTCATCATAATTCAGAGGTTTTACCCAATGGGCTACAGCCGCTAACCGCTATTAATATTGCCTATTTGAATTAACAGGTAGAATCTACGGTTTTACATGCCTCCGGTGAATTAGAGTACGAAAGTTCAGAGGTCTCTGCCGATGTCAAGGAAGAACAGAAAGAAAAAGATGCGGTGTCAGAAGATGAAGTGGCACCAGTAGAAAGTGCAGCCTCTGACGCCGAAGAAGTAGAAGATGATTCACCGGCAGAAGAGAAGGGAGGGAGAAAGGAGTCAGCCGAAGAACCCGTGATACAGGAAGATGAAGAGGAACCGGCGGATGTTGATGACAATGCAGATGTTGATGACAATGCAGATGTTGATGACAATGCTGATATTGATGATGCGGATGTAGATGCAGCTGATGGTAATGGCAATTAAATATACAACACGAACACTATTTGGGTAGTCTTTTAAGAGATTCCTGATATGTATTCAGTTTATATGAAAAGGGGAGTTGTGGTATATTTCATGGATAAATTAGTATTGTATTATTAAGTGTGTATTAAAAATTTACGTGATATGTCGAGAAAAAATCGTTTGGGCACTCCTTGGTCACTTGCCAACCTGCAATAATGCATAGTTAAACCACAGGTTAAACTATAGGAATTACGAATCCAATTCATTCGATTCGTTGTGTCATTGGTCGTTTGAACGAACATTATTATATCTCGAAGATCAGTTAAAGGATCACTAAATTTGCTTATTAGCAATTTAATGAATAAGTATGACAGCTTAGAGCCAAGATGGTTTCTTACCGTAACTTGTAAAAAGTAGCCTTTGATACAAGTGGAATAAGAAAACACCACAAGTCTAATACAATGAAAAAATATATTATAATCCTTTAAATCTTTCTTTTACAGATGACGAGGATGATGACTAATTTAAATAATACGCGTATCAAGAAACCAGTAATACGTACATATCTCAACGTTGCATTCGTTACTTTGGCGACTACATTGTCATCGATTAAGAAGGTTAGCAGTTGCTTTCATTAGTGTCATAAATGCTTATATTTGATTACTTCAAAAGAGAGTTTGTTTTTTTATTATAATTATTTATGATGCGGATATGTTCTCATTGAAAGTTGCCAAACGAAATACATTTTCTACAGACTTGAGAACCTGCACTATTGACGCAAAATAAACTAGAATTTATTTAGATAGGTTGAATTGCAACGACATTGTTCGCCTGTTATATTGACATATTAGTTCCATGTTTGGCCACCGGATCATTATAATCCATGTAGAAAAATATGGTTGAACATATTCTACAGATGTTAAATAAAATTGTTTTGATTTTACTTTGTTATTTTAGTCTAGCCTTTATTTAGACTCAATAAATTATTTCAAAGAGTAGTATCTGTTTCATTTTATCCCTTTACAGATATAAGCAGTATCTACTTTAATAATTATATTCCGGATTGATAATAGTTAGGTAAAATAAATACTAGGTCATTTTCACTATTCATTTATTTTATATAAACATTCTTAATATGACTTATTCTGGGCCTTAGCATACATCTTAGCATATTTTTGGTAAAATAAAAATTATAGCGCTTACTCAGAGACCATAAAGATGTAAAATAACTTAAAATTATTATATTTATTTCCGTTAATAACCACATAAATGTCCCTTAAAACAAAATAAATAAAATTACGTCTAAAACGAATATATACGTATATTTTAACAACGACAATAGTAATAATAACGTCAATAATATAAAAAAAACTAAAATAATTACAAACTTACGTTTATAAATGAGTATTTAAAAGTGAAAATTTTTAATAAGTGTTTTTTTTTATTTTACAAAATATTATTGCTACGCTAAAACTATAAAAAGCAATTTCCAGTGGGAAAGAGAACATAGTCTGTATTCAATGTTGCGTCTCGTTTTCTCTTGTTTATTTTATTCAAGATCAATATAACATAAATTGTGAATTCATTAAGTTACGTTACTATTTTTAGTTTTATCTCACATTTCTGATTTTTTATATTTTAAAAAGACATGCGATTCACGACTCTTGTATAGACACTCCCTTTTTAATTGTAGCGGGGTAGTCAGAGCCTTGAGTATCCATCTCCGAAATTTCGAAGGCATGTTAGGTATGAGCTATTCGAAGCCCGAATTTCACGAGATAGACAGCACCCAACATAGGTAGTAAACCGTATCACCGTTTTCATATTTTGTGACAAAATTTCCAACTTAAAAACCCTTGACTTAAAGAATACTACTTATAACATTTCAAATAAAGAACGTTCGAATACTTAAACAATTTACAAAAAAAGCAAACTATTCTTTATAGCTATTATCTTATAATTAGGAAATTGAGCGCCCATAAGAGATCTCACTAAGGTTAGCCTTTGGTATTTGATTGCCTAACACCGATAGAAATAAAACTCAGAATAGAAAACTAAAACAAGGATTAACCATAGCTTTATGATTATTAGGTAGAAATCTGTCAGTTCACAGAACCATGACGAAAACAATAACAAAATTTAACAGGTCCTACTCAATAATAATGTTAATTGTTATTGTTTAACAACCTTTTTTATAATCTATTAACCAACATGTTTTAAATAATGTTTTGCAAAATTTTGCGATACTATTCACATTTTTCACTGGGAAATAACTATTTCTAGTTTTCTTTTTAATATATCTATTTTTATTTTAGTTTTCTATCCCGTTACAGAAAATACATCTAACTGTAAGTCAAATCAAGTTGGTTAACTTGTTTTAGCCTTAACAGTGTTCACATTTAAAACAATATATTGATTGAAGACACAACAATTTAGTTCGCTAAAATATTCAATTGATTAGCCCCACTGATGCGAAACAACAATATTTATTACAAAGTAAACTTTACGAGTAGAGAAATGTACAAAAAATCTCATAATCAATAACTGTGTCATGTTTACAATAATTTCAAACCAAGCTGATTTGAATGGTCATTTAAATTGAATAGGATCATACATTGAATTTATTGATTAATGTCAGTAATTGAAAATAAAAGAACATCTCTCCTCTTAAATTAGACTTTGGATAAATAGATAAAAATACGTATGGTTCCTAAATAGTGTCGACGCCGCCGCCCATCAGTCGATGTCCATATTCACTAAGCACCTGTAAATAAATAAAAATAATAGGTTATTATACTTTTATACTCCTGTGAATAAATTTTCTTCATTTGAATAATATTTCTGTATAAAGTTTATTTTTAGACTTTAGCATAACTACTCTTGATAACATTGCTAAAGATCACCAGTTGAGTTAGCAATTTATACTATATTCCATTGAACTTTAGCGACATTGTAGTTTTTTAAGAATTGAAAGAAAGTCACCAAATTACAGAATCTTTCAGCCTTAAGCAATACCTTTATCTTTCCAAATGAACAATACATGGCTAGATGGAGCCACTTAATACGTTAATCCAATTTATTAACCATTATGATTTTATCTAGTGAATACTGTATTCAAAATATCAAATAAATGAAATGACAGCGTGAAGTGTATATTCTATCCTCACCTTGTAAAGGAATATATAATGATGCTTGCTGGCTATCGCGTGGGACCTCTGCGACCGGAGCTGTCTCACCACGCGAGGCACATCCACCAGCCCCGAGGCCAGAGCCCGGGCGCAGATGTCCAGCGCCACCACCACACAGGACCTGCCAGCACCACTGGCACACATCACCACGCAGGGACGGACTCCTGGAATGGGTAATGGGGTATAAGGAATTATCACTACATAGTATAAAACAAAGTCGCTTTCTCTGTCCCTATGTCTCTTTGTATGCTTAAATCTTTGAAACTACGCAACGGATTTTGATGCGGTTTTTTTTAATAGATAGACTGATTCAAGAGGAAGGTTTATATGTATAATAACATCCATTAAATAGCCAGAAGTGCGAAGCTGGAGCGGGTCGCTAGTAAATACTATATCGCGGCTCGACCTGGGGTCTTATTTTACTAATGCATTTTAGGCATAATATGATATGAGTAGTGATACAATAATGCTTAAGTGGCAGTAATTTGACACTTTTGATACTCCAATAACAACTTGTAGGGTGACGTATAATGAATAAAAATAAATGAATAAAATATATATATAAATATGGATTAGGATTGAGCATTGCAGACTAGAAGTTTAAGTGTTCGTCTCCACAATTGCAGAGTTAGTGGTAACCAGATAGTATGTACCTCACGTGACAGTTACCACCATTGTAAGTCACGTGTCGCCATTTACAATTAATGTTACTCAGTTCGAGGAATAGGTAGGTTTACTCATGATGTTTTCCTGCACCTACAAACAAGTCAACGGCGCTGTTCTGTGGACAGAACTTTGCGAACTTAATATCTAAGGAAAATAATTGAAAGCTCATCAAAAATACTGAAATGTACACCAAAATAGCTAAACGTACCAAATACAGTCCCAAACCAACTAAAATAATAAAGTATTTTTGTTGTGCAATTTCGGATTATTTGATGTTCGTTTAAATACTAGCCAATATCTAACACCAGTTAATAAGTTTTATTAGTACTCCAAATTTAATAAGAATATAAAAAATATTTATTATCAGCGTCTTCAAATAATATATTTTACTATGAGATGATATGGTTAGTCTTTTTAGTTAGGGGTCGGTCAAATAAGACACAATAAATGACAGTTAGATAGTCGACATATTAATAAGAGTGACGTTAATAGCACCTATAACAGTCGAGTGTATATTTGGAAGTATATGAGCGTCAATGAAATGAAAATGATCTTTGGCTACTCCTCTACAGGGAAACAGACGTCATATGTCATATGTTAAAGTTAATCATCCAGCCAGAAAAAGTATTTTGAATTAGGTAAACAAATCTTAGCTCTTTAATCGCCTACTACGGAAATAAAGCAGCTGGTTACACTATACCAAGTCCTAGCCTAACACAAAATGCAATGTGCATAACAATCCCACGTACGAATCAGTCATTCATACTTCCGTAATGGCGCTGTTATTCGATTGCTGGATATCGATTTCTTAACACAACACTCGCGTTGATTGCGATTAATTGGCGCCACTTCTCGGCAAACATTCCTTGGAATGTGTAACAAGTGGGGTTTATATACTTGGGGTAGATAGAGGGGAAAGTTACTATTCCTTATCTAGTGACGTTAATTGTCAACACATTCAAAATTACACCTATTTATTAATAATGCTGGGTAAGGATCCATATTTCCTAGAAATAATGCACTATAAAATATGTTCTATATGACATCACACCTCCAATGTCTATGCTAAAAAGTGATCTAGGAGATGATAAATATCTGAGGATATGTCCACCACGAAAGGGATTGAAGAACGTAAATGTATTTGTTTATGTATGTAATGTAATAAAAAGTTCACTTAGTCTGGGGTTAGACCAGGCTAAAAGAGACAAAATGAAACTGTATCCCTTATAACTATATTCAGGAATTACATACATTAATTTTTATATATTATGTAAGACTACAGCTTTAACCGTATGTTAGTCCGTATCCGTACGTGGAATATCTTACATCCAGACTGACCCTTACCTTCGATCTCAGCTGCACACTTCATCCTTCCCAGGGTCCCGTTATTAGCGTTGGCTCTCCTGAGGTTTTCCTCGGCTTTTTGTGGTGAATACACGTTCACACCGTTCCCGTTTGAGCTGCTGTCATCGCACCTTAACTTCTCCAAGTTCTGGAATGATGAGCGGCTCTGGTCGCTGTAGATTATCTCTACACCTGGAAAAAAGGTTTTAATAGCTATCATTTCTGTGTAGGAAGCTAGAGTGAATCAGTGATGGGTTTGGATAATACAACCTCAATATTCATTAGGTTCTGTAGTTCGTGAACTTATAACACATCATAGTTCTTAAACAAAGATTATATTATAAAAAAGGGTCAAATTACATGTAAAAAAAATCTTCAATGATGTTAATTGGCACTCAAGAGGTAGCGAGTCAAGGATAAGCGATCAATACTGATGCACGACTGTAATTTAGTATTTAGCCGCTCGAAGTATACTTTTCAACAGCGTTTAGTTTATCCCAAAACAATGAACTTTACTTTTTCATAGAAACATATTGTTTTTTGGAGTTTCTTCACAAAGTACCCATACCAACGCGATAGAACAATTCATTTTTCAGAACACCATTACGTGCCTTGTTATAAGTAACTATGTAGATACGTGGTCGGTGGAACTTTATTTAATTTATCGTGGTATGACTCGGTCTTATATAGTACATAAAACGAATACAAATCGCGAGTTTTTAAAAATAACTTATCCTTAACATACCATCTTCATCAAACTCCTTGCCCGTCTGCGTGACCTTCATGAACCCTCGCATCTCCAGCACAAAGTCCATAATAGAGTCGTAGTCATCAGGCACTCCCTTCGCGGGCCAGAAGTACCACATGTGGGTGACTTCTCTCCAGGTCCTGGTGCGGAGGTTGATGAGCTGGATGGTGGAGATGGCATACTTGTCTCTCTGCTCACGTTTCTTGAGGACCACTTGGTATTCGCCAAAGGTTCTCTTGTTGTCCGATATTTCGGATGGAGGAAGATATTCGTAGCATTTTTCCTGAAATCGTAAAATTTATCAGTAATAACTGGTGTAAGAGACTTCGAACGATATGTTGATTAAACCGTCTGTCTATAGCTCTTATTTCTTAATCTTCTTTTATTTACAACTACCTGATTGAAATGTAAATACCAAACACAATTCTATGCAACACCGGATAATACATGTTCATTTTAGTCTTTTACTTCTGATGGTATTCACATGGAAAATTCTTCTGGATTAAACGATGCTAGCCCAATACCCAATAGATCCCATTTACCACTATTCAAGCGGTACTCGAATGACGACCGTGTCTCGTTAAACGTAGTGTAGGACGCCCCCCTGCTAGATGGACCGATGACCCGAAAAGGTCGCTGGTAGTGGTTGGTTGAGAGCCACGACTGATCGTGTTTTATGGCGTTACCTTGGGGAGGCCTACGTCCAGCAGTGGACTGACATAGGCTGATTGATTGACCCCTAAACCATTATTTACCCCACTACATACCAATAAGAAGGCCATCCATTCCATATCCTAGACCAGTGGTTCCCAAACTTATTTTGTCTACTGTCCACTTTGAGAATAAATATTTTTTCATCGCCCCCATTTTTTCACCTATATAACTTCAAATTACTGGCTTCAACTTTCTGGGTCTCTTACCGCTCCCTTTGAGACCTGAAGCGCCCACAAGGGGGCGTTATCGCCCACGTAGGGAAAGACTGTCCTAGACGATGCCTTTGACCCCAAGTTCTAACTATAGTACATTCGCAGTAAGTAAATAGTGACGTCATGTTATACAGAGGTTAAACTGACCAATGAGACGTGAGTAAATGAGAAAAGAAATCACATTGACCAATCGCAGACAACCGTTGTCACGTCTCATTGGTCAAAACGTCGGGACATGATGACGTCACTATTTTCTTAATGCGAATGTACTATAGTGCTACCCAGGCTGTACTCACCACGCCGTTCTCCATGTACTCGGTGAGCATGACGAGGAGGCGGGAGTTCTGCTCCCACACCATCCGCCACATGTCCACCACGGTGTTCTGCAGGGGCGTCTGGCAGACTATGTAGTAGTTCTTGATGTTGCCTGGACCCTGAAAGCGTTGTAAGTGAATGTAATTTCTGGGCTATAACGCTAAAAATACATTTCTATATATATACAGGTTACTTCTGCGATGAGAGAAAAGATATTGTTCGATAAAGAGAAAAAGCCTGTGAATTGCGATGATATAATAATTCGTTTGCTTAATTTCTAGATTATTCAGATTCATGCTGCTGGTAAGAAAATATCGTGGTATGTATTTAAATGGCACACATCTCTCGATAGATTGCAGTACCAATCTTGGAGAAAATTACAGAAACCTATAGTCCCCATCTAAATAAGTTTAAAGATTCTAAAACTGGTCGTACTATAATTTACCAGGATACTTCATAGTTTTAAGTAAAAATTGTTGTGCTTTAACAGGGTTTGATGGTGTAATCTAACCCTGAAACTTGTATCAACTTTAACTACTTATAAACGCAATAGATATTTTTATATTTGGAACTCAAGCTAACTGTATTATAGCGACCATGTATGTACCTCTTGTATCATCTTACCGTAATGAAGTTAGCATTAATATACTCAGTAGACGGATCGTTGCCAATCCTTCGCAAGGGAACTCTAGTTTCTGGCACTGGCAGGATGTTGGAGTACCGGTTCTTGTCTTCGCACCCTGGAGGGACTTCCTCTGGCCTCACGGTCACGGAGGGAATCTCGGAGAACTCTGCAGACATCGAATCCACGTCCATCGCGAAGTTGGACAGCGCTTGGTATTGCATCGGATGAGAAGTTACCTGGACGGGATACATAAATATATCTATATGTATAGGTGTAATGTTTCATACTCTTGGGTGTAATGTTTAAAGGGGATAATGGAACTGGTTCCGAAGAAACTTCACTGGAAGAATAATAGGAGTAGCTAGGCTACTCTTAAACACCTATAAAAAATCCTTTATTAGTCACCTCTTACGACACTCGAAAAAAAGTCAGACTGTTACATACAATTCGATCAAACAAAACAATTATTATGTTACAAATAGTTTTCTCACTACATAGTATAAAACAAAGTCGCTTTCTCTGTCCCTATGTCCCTTTGTATGCTTAAATCTTTAAAACTACGCAACGGATTTAGATGTGGTTTTTATTAATAGAAAAAGTGATTCAAGAGGAAGGTTCATATGTATAATAACATCCAATAAATAGCCAGTAGTGCGAAGCCGGAGCAGGTCGCTAGTAACTTAAAAAATAACTATTTATCTCTATCAATGCACTTATCACTATCAAAAAACGTTACAAATAACTTATTTGAGTATATATCTCTAAGCATTTTCTTTGCAATATCCAAACATAGATAAACCAATATACCCATACTGCTTCCCATTCAACCCACCTCATCATCATACGCAGGGTTCCCATAGCTCCTCTTGCTGGCTCTGACCCTGGCTCCACCCTTGCGCTGTCCCACACTGACCCTGTCCAGGCTATAGTCGTCCAGGGACACTGGGGTGCACCTTTGGATCACTCCACCACGCCTAGCACGACGGCGCATTACTAGCTGGAATAGGGATAAAGGATTATTAGATTAAATAATAATGATAATGATAATATTGTAGGACGTTATTACACCAATTAAACTAGCCCCTTGGTAAGTACATTTAAGACTTGTGTTAAGGGTACTAGTCAACGTATATTTAAGAAATATATACTTATTATAAATAGATAAATACATATATAGCATATATAATCAACGAACAGCAAGGCAGAAGAAAAGCGTAGTTCTTAACTCTGCCTCCACTGGGAATCGAATCCGGGACCTCACGATTAGCGTTCAGGCGTCTAACCGATCGCGCCACGGAGGTCGTAAATAGAATGTACATTGTTTTATTATACTTAAGATTAATATAAATATATGACTAAATAGATATATAAATGTCCTTTCATCCCTTTCGACGTGGATAGAACCTTAGGAGACATAAAATGCAGTAATGAATGTTAAGGTCGAGTATTATATGAATTATAAGGTCGTGATTTATTGACATCGTGCTAGCCCATCACCCAATAGATTTCAATTATTTCTTATCCCTTTGTCGTCTATTATAACATGTCGGAAAGAACGGCAGATAATTAGCTTTCTTTTTACGTCCTAGACTAGCACGGGACTACTATTAGTCTTTTGTGTGTTTGTTGTTTCTATCAACCCGAAAGGGAGAGAGGGACTTGAAAATATTATGCATGTATAGCTAATATTTTTATTAAGTAAACTTCAAATCTCAGAGAAAATATCAACTTAAGATTTATTATTTCTTCGGCTTTATCTTGAGTATTAAAATTTAACAATGATGTAAGATTAACTAAGGGCTTGAGGGTTACCTGTTAATATATATATACATACATATATATGTATGTATGTATATGTATAAATATATTATTATATTTTAATCAACAAGTTCAAGCTTAATATGAGGAAAGCTTAAGAGCTTTACAATATCTACCTCTACCAGGAATAAGGGCGTAATTATATATAATGACATATTTCTCAAAAACTATGTTACGTTCATCTTTGTTCCTTGGAGCGATCAATCGAATGTTTTCGTAGAAGTAACTAACTTGAGTTTAGGCAATTAATATAACGGAGATCGACCGAAGGACTTGCACATTGTTAGGTTCAAGGGTGTAAGCAAAATTCACTTGAGAATAGTCATGGGAACGTCACGCTGGGCTATGTCGATTAAAAGTGTAATATTTGTCGATGTCCAAATCAAAATGGAGTATGAACTATTAGAATGAAATGTTGAAGAGAATTCATTATAAGAATATGTTAGAAATTTTTAGATCAATATATGTATGTATAATTTAATGCTTTTTAAACCTGATGTGAATGCGTCAATTAACAAATTAATTTTCCAGAAATACGCATAATGATTTTTCTTGTATACTTAAGTCAATAATGTTTGTAACATTCATGATCATTGCGGGATACAAATCTACAATTTATTTCAGCATCGGAAACCGCCAAGTTAGTTATTCTTAACTCACATGCTAACCAGATACGATTCTCCATCATATAAATATACTCAATAGACATTTCATTTTACAACTATCGACTAAACTAGGGTTCGATTCCCGGTGGAGGCAGAGTTAAGAACTACGCTTTTCTACTGCTTTCCAGTCTGGTAATTGATTATATATGCTATATATGTATTTATCTATGTATAATATGTATATATTTCTTAAATATACGTCGACTAGTACCCTTAACACAAGTCTTAAATGAACTTACCAAGGGACTAGTTCAATTGATGTAATAATGCCCAAATATTATTATTATATCGATACCCAATACATTTATTTCCATCCCTAATCGCATATGAAGCTCTTTCATCGTCTCAGAACAATGTTTACGATTAAGATTAACAAACATCCTCTCAGCAGAGCTTGATACGTGATCCCACTACCGCCTACAACGACACCTCGGGAAAGAACTACTGGCTACGGATAGCAGAAAAGAACAGGGTCTAAATGTATTAGGAATATATTAATATATTAGTATTATAGAGTATATTATCCGTTTTTAAATCATACGCTATGCACAGACATCATATTTTGTATTTATTTATATATGACTTAGATTTATATAATTTTTTTGATTAACTAATTAATTAATTTTAATGACAATTCTTCATGAGAAAATGTATTTTTTTTGACTTTCAATACATTGATTTAATGATCCTTATGTTGAATAAATTTCATTTCATTTATTTTGATTATTTAGCTGTCTTTTAACTATTTTCTTTAAAATATAAACGTTGCGTTCCAGTGGTTCTGACATAAGACCAGCGTTGCGTTTGCCACTAAACTGCTGAACCCCAGCTGAGTTAGAACCGTTTTGCTGCGACACTAACATGCACAATACCCCCTAGTTTTCATTTTAAACGTTTGTATTATTGTGTATATTTTTGTGGCTGTAAATATAAACGCTTTTTATTAATATAATTAATATGGTAAGTAGTTATGAATTTATTTTACTTGACGTCTTCCGAGGTGCGAACGGTTAACCATCTGAACGCTAATCGCGAGGTCCGCGTATGTGTGATTAGTACCCTCATAAGTCTTACATAAGCTTAACATGGGACTAGCTCGTAGCTACCTAATAGTGTTCTAAAATATTATTGTTTGTTTATGAAATATCTAGTGAATGGAGATATTATCAATACCACAATATCCTTATAGCAATGCTAAATTAGCCTTATGTTCGATGGTACTAAATGAATATTAAGTATGGTACTAAAGGGATATTGTTGTTATCGTGTCAGTGTTTATTGATAATTAGTTTTCTTATGAACTCTTAAGAAATAAGATGTCGAGTTAGAAATTTATTTCTCAGACTAGCATACTACTACCCTTTCAGGGTAGGCAGAACCTCGGGGAAATAATATTTCTTAGGTCACTATTAAGCATGAATATTGGAGATTGTAGACATCAAATCAGATTGATTGTAGACATCGTAGATACATCACACTACGGCTTTCAGGGGTGGCTTTCATTACGCCGCCACCAAATGTTGGAACAACGTTCCACCACCTTTGAGGCTGACAAAAAATAAACATAAATTCAGACAAGAATTGAAGAACACATTATTATCGATACAAAAACAACAACCGCAATGAAAGTTACTCACCTATATATGTACGTACATTCCTACTGTTCTATTATTATAGTATATGTATTCGTTAATCACTGCACAGTCACACAGTTTTTTATATTTAATATTTATTATTTGATACAATTTTCTTCGCAATATCTAAGTATTGAATATGTTATCTAATCTATAACCCTCTGTGTGCTGCCAGCTGAAAATCGGTGGTTCTGCGCAGCCTAGGCCTAGCAGACGCCCACCGAGCTGGTCGCCTTTTGGGATCCCACAATACAGTCGCTACAGTTTGGTTGCTTCTTTAATTTTATTTATTACTTAATTTTGTTAAATTTTTTTTTTTTTAAATTTTGTTAGATTATGCAATTTTGTTAATTATGAAATTTAATTGTTATTCAATAATTGTGTGAGTGGATTCCAATAAAGATTTATTATTATTATTATTATATTCATGCTAAATAGTGATATGATAGGTTGCTAACCTATCCCCCAATAGATTCCATTTCCCCTAGTCTCCCTTGGTTGCCTTCTACGACATGCCAGAAAGAACGGTAGCTAGTTAGCATTCGTTTTACGTTCCAGACTATCACGGGACATATTAACACATGTAATGTATTATAAACAGGTAATTTAATAAAAAAATAGTACCTGTTGTTTTGCGAACGCTACCCCACTTGAAACCTGAAAAAGTGTTCGTTTGACGAAGTGTGATCGTAATTTAGAAGCCCCGCATTTGCTTTGCTCACGCCTATGCAATCTGACATACTTATGAGACATACTGGAATATACTCTAATATACTATATTTGGTATTATTAAGTATATCATAATAAAATCGGTTTGTTTTTAAATAGTACACGTGATCACTCAATTTAGAGAGACCGCGGTAAATAAATAAATTTAGAATAAAAATTAAGAGCACTTATATAAATTAAATAGTTTTCATGGAGGTTTAATTTAATTAAAAATAATTATAATTTTGTTGCTATATAAACATTATGCATGTTTTATTTCAAATTTTGTTGTGTTTGTCAAGAAAGAAAATATGTACAGGTCAGGTGAGTTTAGAATTTAATTTATTGTAACCTCAATCGTTTAACCTAATAATCAGTATTAATATGATTATTAAACAGATATTTTTCCAGTATTAGTCAGTTTTTTTTTTTCTTTATTTATTTTATAAGGCCTACAGATTACAGAAGCCTATTTTTTCGACTTTATTCAATAAAATAATTATATTGTGGAGTGTTCAAATTTCAATTTGATTGAGCTATATTCAAATAAGTGAATTAATTATATTATATGCTTAAGTTTTCTTATCAGCATGTCCTTTTCTCACTTCTAAACATAAATACAAGTTTAGCTGAGATGAACGAACCATCATCAATAATAATCCTAAAAGGTTCTATTTGCATTATTTTCTCTAAAATTCATTTAGACTGCCAAACAATCCAAGCAAGAAATATTTTATTTTTTACAATTGCTAAGTATGATTATAATAATAGAATTTGATGGACGATTACGCTATACGCCTCACGCCTCTACGTCCCTAGGGGATAGGCAGAGACTATCGATCGCCACCTGGAACAATCCTGGCAAATCTCCCTTGCTTCACTCACACCCATTAACCCTCTCTTACATGGTCTTCTATTCTTCATACTACTTAAACCCGCCTTGAGAAGAATGTCTCCAATTTGATCTGTATATGTTCCAACTGAACCTCCCATTTTGGTTCGATATATACTGTGGTATAAGTAATATACAAAATATGTGTTACATTGATACTGATTATCATGTGAACAATGCTACTTTGATAGTGGACACTCAACCTCCGGAAGGGTTAATGGGTGTATGGATGCATAGGTTGCAGTAATAATACGTTGCTAACAAAGTATTAAATGCAGCCCTAGTTTTCATATTAATTATCATGAAATTAAGTGACTTTAATTTAACAAATGTTATATATGTTTTTATTGGACTTTAACAAAACAAAACTAAAACATTTCTTTATAAACAAATTAAAGCTATAAAATTAAAGAAGTAATAAAATTTAATAAATTAACTTTTAAAATATTTAATATTTAAAACTATGGTTTATAAGTACTCCAATTTGACAAGAAATTTAATACCATTTCATTATTCATCCCATTCAATTTCTGTCTAATTTTTCTCATCGTGGCTAATCATTTTTCACTCCATTTATTCACATTCATACATCCTCTCCTTAATCTCTTCTTCTGCTTTATAATGAATCGGGAAAGTTTTTATAAACTACTTATTACTAATATTGTAAGACACAAGTATACATATATGTAGAATATTGGTCTTTCCATTTGTTGAATTGAGAGATGATATAATAATAATAAGCTTTATTAATAGAAACACATTGACATACACAGACAGGAAATTAAAAAAAAGAGAAAAGAAGTTTATACAAGTAAGTTATTAAATCCTACATGTGGATGTCATTGCCCAGTGAAATGGTCCCAGCTCAGCATATATGCAATGATTGAAGTACAATCACTGCGCTGATCTTATGCTAGAACCATGAGGGGTTATGTGCATTCGCCAAGACAGTTGTACAACGTAATATACACACACAAATATATTAAAAGAACACACACAAATATATCATATAACCGTCTATTTCCAGTCAATGTTACTAAGCCTAACGCTAGACTGGGACATAGTTAAATGGTAACTAGATGCCATTCTTTCCGACATGTTATACGAGGCGACTAAAGGACTAAAGATCAATGAAATATTAGGGTGATGTGCTAGCTATCTAACAACGATATTCCATATCAATGCCATCAAAACTTTAGTAGACCAATGAGATTTTATATGTCCTTTACAATACATACATATATACAAGGGAAGGCAGAGGTCACGAATCCCCATGTGTCCCGTTCCTGACAAACCACTTTCGCTTCATTGTCACTCATACACCTCCTCATACACACTGGGCGGTTATAAGTACTTTTAGTCACTCTTTTCTAATATGAACAATGAACATACGTTTGCTTGATACAATTTCACAAGTCGTTCCGAAATACAATTGGATACTTTTTAAACTAATCGCAGTAATTACAAATAAATTAGTTCAACCTATTGTTCTCGTCCATAAATTGAACATAGACAATGCTGCCATCTAGACATTTTAGATAAAACTTAATAGCTGAGCCTATAACAGCATGGCAACACTGCGGGATGCCATGTAAAAGATATTTAAAGCATAAAGCCTTGAACACACTGGCGGGTAATTAAAATTCCCTAGCGAAGTAACCTGAGTGTGCTGGTTCATTTGATGCCGGAATCGCCTTGTACGAAGAAATTCAGGACACTACAACAACAACTTCAAGACTGTGATCCTTGTGAAGGTAGTTGGGAGATCAAAAACTGAGCTTTGGTCTTTGGTTACCCAAAACTCACTTTATTGCCATATCTCAAGTGGCCATATCAACGTATTAAGGTATAAATTAGTATAAGTGAGTGTTTATATTTATGTAATATTTTTACTATATTACATATATTATTTTGTACTACTTTGCGTCAAATTTCCAATTTTGTCATTTGTTATTTCGGTCCAGATTTTTCACTTTATCATTTTATGTTCTCTGTGAGACATATTTATGAAAATGAGCGCATTTATTTTCCTATGTATCCTTGTTTTTATGTATTTATTTTTTGTGTTCATTTCTGCTTTGTTTCCTTAATAAATAAATAAATATATATAGACACTCTCTTTTGTCCCGTATTACTCTGGGACGTAAAAAGCTAACTAGCTGCCGTTCTTCCTGGCATTTCGTAGGAGAATAAGGAACTAGGGGTATTTCAATCTATTGAACGATAGACTAGCAACTTGTCATAAAAGTTCCTTGTGAGACATGATCAAAACAATACTTGCCAAAAAGTAATCTAGGAGATATCATCGTGTCTCTGTTCGACCCCGAAAGTGGTTTAAATACATGAATTTATATGTTAGAGTATGTATGACAGTAATTCGGTTACATGATATGCTAATGCTAATCTGGAACGTATAAAGAAAGCTAACTATGTGCCGTTCTTCCCAGTATGTTGCAGTAAACGAATGGACTCATATTAAAGTAATGGCTTTTGTATATGAACAAATGGGGATTGATGTCTGACATCCCGATGTGTGAGTAGGTTAGCAAGGGGGCCTCATGTGCTCAATAAATCAGCCTATGACAGTCCACTGCTGGACATAGACTTCCCGAAGAATACACCATAAAACAAGTACACTTAATAAATACATACATATACATTCACGTCCTTTAATCCCTTTCGGGGTGGACAGAATCTCCTATCGGCATGAATATTGGGGTTGCGATGTCATAATGGAACATTGGTGACAGTTTGCCAGCCGTTCGCCTAATACATTCTATTTACCCCTAGGCCCCTTAGTCACCTCTTACGACGTTCCGGGAGGAATGGCAACTAGTTAGCATTCTTTTTAGTCCCACACATATTCTACAGCAAATAAAACCGTCACAATCGTAGAGCAGAGATGAATTTTCGTTTTGCTTACTTCACAGGAGCATTGAACTTTTTCAATTAGTTTTTTGAACATTTGTCAAATCTAAATATTATATAAAATAGCTAATATAATGATAAAATATTTTTGCACTGAATAATCAACGTAATTTTAAACTAACTTCTGCAATAAATTAATATCCTAAAGTCAGAACCGTAATTGTTTTACGATTGTGTCGAAATATTTCCCTCTCTCTTAATCAACACAAAAGACAAAATGTCTCCCTTAATCATACATTTTTATTAAAATTCCAGATATCACGGCACCATTTCTGCAACGGAGTCCAAAGTAACGAACGTAACACATCTTGGCATTTGATTATTATGCTCCTTACTTTGAATCTGTTGTGAGAACGAACTTCCAAAGAAAACTATAAGAAAGGAAGAAAATTACTCTCAAATAGTTGCTTTTCTTGCCTTGTTTGTTGTGGGGGAAGACTAGGGGTATATGAATCTATTGGGTGATGGGTTAACAGCCTGTGACTAGTATTTAATACTGATAACATGACATCTTTGAAAATAATACTTGTAAACTTAATTCCCGGGTAAACTTTGAAAAGTGACCGGGAATATTTTGGTTCTGTTTAAACCCAAAGAGATGTAAAAGGACGTGAGTCTATATAGATGAAACCTGAGCCTCTGACTACAAGAGTTAATGGTCGTTTTTTTGTCTTGTATATATAAAATAAAATGACAAATATATCAATAAACTACAATTTAATGGGAATTTGTCATGCCTTCAGACTTATTTATATTACCGCAGGGGCTTTAGCCCACTAATGCTTTTTGCAAAATATCAGTTCAATTTCAGAACAGTAATAGTGTGAAGTTGGTAGTGGATGACCAAATTGTGATAAATTTTGCCATTTTTTAAGCAAAATTTCTCATTTTTCCGATTTTATTGGTGAAATTTGTCACTTTTGCTAATCCACTACCAACTTCACACTATTACTGATCTGATATTGAACTGCGAGTGCTAAAAAGTATTAGTGGACTAAGGGCCCTAGTCGAATAGAAAGACAGCTGGAAGCATTCTTCTACGTCCTACACTAGCACAGAAGATGTCGCCGAGATATTTATCTACAACGGTCTCCAAAGTAGTGAACGTAATTTATCATGACCTGATTGATATTATGCTCATTATTTTGGATCTGTTGTACGAATACACAACGTGTGAGAGAAGGCAGTAGAAGATAGAAGATGGTGGAAGTTTGAAATTGTGCCATATTGTATTATGTCTTGTACGCTGTAACATAATATATTGATTGCATACTGTTTTCCTACTTTCAGCTTCAAGGGATTTGCAGAAAGTTACTAATTTTGTCTGTTTAATGGAATAGAAATAGATACCAACGCCATCAACTCGACCAAATGAGCGAAAAAATAAATTAAAACGATATTAATCGAACCATAAATTGTTTTGCAAATAATGGTTTTGCAAATAATTAATGATGACACTCAAAATGATGTCACGAAAAAAGAAGAATATCTATAAACGTTCTGGTAAGTGTTATAATTAAAATATTTTTATTTACATACGTGTACATTTACGACTTTACATAAAAAAATGCCTCAAAAGACTTCATTTACGCGTAATGTTTAGTCTTAGAACATACCAGGAACAAAGGCGGCATGTTATTTATGTCTCAGCTGAAATGAGACGTATTATAATAATTCCGAACATGAACTAAAATAAATTACATTTCAGCAAGTCATAGACAATGAGCACTAACAATTACTCAGAACATTACCCCAAAATTAAATTTAAAGTTCTTACGTTTCAGGTACCTTAACCTAAATATCAATTATAAACATACCCTTCCCTTAATAGTAGTAACAGGCTTGTATCATATGATTGTATCCTACATATATTGTATTCATTTAGCTGCTATTAATAAATAAAAAACTTACCAGCAATCCAATGATCAGTATGAGCGCCACCACGCCAATAGTGCTGACAGTGATGGCGACCGCGGCACCAGAATTGGCTTCAGAAGTCAGCACCCTCGACGACGTCTCAGTCACTGAATCCCCATTGTAGGTATAGACACTGGTCAGGTCATCTAGACTGGTCACTGGTTTGGTAGTCGTTTCTACTGGCTCGTATTCAGTAGCTTTGGGGGTAGTGTCCTTAGTAGTTGATTCTACGTGGGTAGTAGTTGGTTCTACAGCTTTCGTTGATGGTTGTTCTTCTACTTTTGTTATGTTTTCGTGTGTGGGAAAAGTGGATGAGACATAATCGTCTTCGGGAGACGCAGTTTCCAATTGCATGACATAAGGAGTAGTGTCGACACGAGATGTGGTTGTGATTCCCTGAGTTGTGACTTCATGTGTATGATCTACATTAGGTTCTGTGACTTCCGCCTTGTTAACACCAGCTGTAGTAAGCACCTTCAGATCTTGTTCAGAAGTTGTAGTTTCTGTATATTTAGGACTGTCAGACTCTGTAATAACTTTAGCACCTTCATTAACTTCTGTAGTGGCATGGCTATGCGCTGTTTGAGTTGTAACCTCTTGATATTTATCAGTAATAGTACTTTTGGTTGGAGGAGGGAAGGTTGGTTGACCTCTGGGTTGAGGATATGTGTTTACAGGTCGATAGGTGGTCTTTTCCTCCACGCCTGATGTCGGTTTAACCTTATCTGCAATGGCAGGATGCCAGGTTGTAATAATATCCACCTCATCTTCTTTTTCCAATGATTTTACTGTATTGCTAGACGTAGCCAGTGGTGACGAAACGTCATTGTAAGCGTCAGTTGTAGTTACTTCCTCACGAGGTAGTCTAGTTGTGGATAAGCTGGCAACTTCAATGTCACTTACTGGCTCCGAACCAGAAGGACTTTGAGTCACTTCGTCTTTGTTATTTAGAGCTTCAGTGGTAAATCCGTTAGAAGATTCGCCTGGCACGAGTCTTTCTGTGAACTCAGTCGTGTCAGGAATCTCGTGGGTTTCAGTCGTGACTTCCTGAGTGTTTTCGGTGGTGGTGAAACTTTCCCTTACTCGCTCTGTTGTGGGTGGTTCGGTGATTGAAGTGCTCACAGATTCTTGTGGACTGTTCTCTGATGTCCATTGATTGTAGGATACTACTGACACTGCCAGCGGGGAAGGCGATGTGAGACCTCCAGATGATTCTGAAACCAAACATTATATCTGTAATTCCTGGAATGCTATCATCATACTTTGACGATTTCGGAGGTTTCATTCACGATAAGATAATAATGGAAAGTAAAAATATAATAAATCATAACCATGAGTCTTTAAATGATGTTAATATAAATTAAATCGAGTACCTTATATGACAGATGATATTTATAGAAACTGTAAAATTAACAGTATGCAAATGCGATTGCTTATAATTTTTTTTTAGTTATCAGGAAGTGATTAGTTAACCAGTAAATCAAAAATACAAACCTGTTGCTGGAATCGTCGGCTGTCCCTTTTCTGTGATAGGAACACTAGCATTCTGTGGAATTGTGTTCGCTACAGCGGGAGGACTCCTCAAACCAGCTAAAGTCCAAGCCATGAGCGTCGGCGGTATATCGAAGTCCCCTGAACTACCCGCATTCTTTACAGGATTATCAGTTGTGGTCATTGAGAACTTCGTAGACCCCCTCTTCCATAAAGCCGGGATACTGTTATCAGAAATTGAATGGGAATTCACGATCCTCTTTATTCCTACTACGTCATCTTGCAAAACTGGATCAATGCTGGAATATTGGTTCAAGTCTTGTTTTATGACCTGCCTGGGTCGCGGCGTGGTGACATATTGGTCACTTATGTCGAAGTGTTCAGAGTATATAGTGGTTGGGGTGGGAGATCTGACAAAACCCCTGGTAACATTCCTTGGAGCCATCCATACAGGCTTCGCTTTTGGCGTAGTGTAGTGGAACTTACGAGTCACTGGTCTGTAAACTTGATTGGAAGTTGTCTGATCTGGTTTGATCTTGTTGTTTTCTCTGTCATTTGTGTACAGACGTTTCGAGTAATTCCTTTTTCTCTGCACGTTCGAAGTTATCTTTGTAGATGTGCTGATTTCTTCGGTAGGAAATACTGAGGTAGTTGCTGTAGTGTTCAAAACTGTTTCTTGAGTGGACGGGGAATAAGAGGCGGTGGTTAATGTTAGTTTATCTCTATTCTTATTTGGAGGTTTCACTGATTTGACTTTCTGTGAAGAGACAGATTTAACTGACGCTAGTTCTTCAGCAATTGTAGTTTGCACAGTCGTTGGTTGATTTGGCGTGTCCTCATCACAATCTTCATCATCATCACCGTTTTCCGTATTGTAAGTTTCAGTGGACAGCACAGACATTTCATAATAAATACTTGTCGCTTGTACATCATGTATTTCGTCTTTATGGCTGCTCGCTGATTCACTGTCAGGAACTGATACTTCCTTTTTGTTTTTAATGAAAAGGGACGTTTTGTTCATCGGTTGAGAATGAATGCTTTTAGATTCTAGGATTAAGGGAGCTGATTTATTTACTATTTTGCTCGTTTTATTGTTGTTACTTGAGGATTTCTTTCCTAATGTGTTCAAATGTTTGATTATGCTACTGGATATTTGTTTATGTTTCTTATCGAATATATCGTTCTTGGGCGTAGTCAAATCCTCGTCGAAGTTAAAGTAGTTGTTTTGTTTTACTTTGTTCTGTTTGCTTTTGTAGGAAGCTGGCTTATTGACGGTCTGTGAATTAGACTGATCACGTACTGATCCTTTATTTTTCCTATTAGGATAATGATCATCATCATCGAACCCTGGTATCGTGAAGAAGCTATTAGAATCATGGAATATATCCGCCGTGAATTTCTCATAACTATCAAGTTCTTCTCCACTCTTTTTCTCATCATATTCTTCACGACTATCTTCTTCTTCTCCCTTCTGGGTAGTCACAGGGGTAGTGGATGACACTAAAACTGGCATTTTGGTTTTATAACTCCTCATGCTGTCTAGTATTTGGGTGATATTCTTCTTCTCGGGTTCTGGCGTGACTATCATTATCTTAGTCTCGTTAGGTTTCACTCTTATTCTTTTGGGTGCTGTGGTGCTGGAGGCTCGATTGAACCTGACCCTTCCTCTGTGCTTGTATTTGGCATTTTTGTCGGTAGTCTCATCTGAAGCGGATGATTTTGAATTGACTGCGTTTTTCAGGACTCCCGCGTCCCTAGTTCTAGGTCTTATAGTCCATGGGGTGGTCTGAGGTACACTTTGCTCAGTGATAGCAACTCTGTCTTTAGTTTCGTTCGTTGATCTACGTATTGTGCTTCCGCACACTATTGTGCTTAACAGTAGTAGATTCACTACTAATGCTGCACCTGGAAATCACGAAAAGAAGGCTCTATATTATATGAAACAAGAGGTTATGAAATATTTGCCTATTAGTTTTTTTAGCTGGGCTATTGGCTTTTCAAATTGGCCGTAAAAATACTCTCATCATGTCATCATGCTTATTATTGAACATGAGATAGCAATATAGCAGTGCTTCACTATCTTTGTGTTAATTCTTAAAGAACAACGACCTAGCTACTACTAAATCGATTACAGAAATTATATGATAAAATAAAACATATTGAGGGTGGCATTAGGTACCTATAACTACCGAGTGTGTATGAGTGTCAATGAAGCGAACCGTGACTGATGGAGATCCATGTTCTCTATCTACCCCTTTATAGAGAAGCGGGAGTGATGTGTTCGAATATGTATGAATGCAAAACGTCGTCGAACAATAACTATTAGTAAAGGATTATAGGAAACATATGTATGCATGTGTTATACTCACACAAATATATTCTGACTGGTGATTCCATTTTATCTCATTGTGTTCGGTCTCCCTACTCGTCATTCCTCCCTTGAAGGCTTAGCTCGTTCTGAAATTCAATAAGAAAAAAATTATAAAATAAAAATAAACTGAAGGGCGGTTACGTAGAGCCCAGCCTAATAAGACATATAACAGTCAGATAGAATTATCGCTATATTGAAAAAAGGTGACGTTAGGTGTACCTGTAACCGCCGAGAGTGTATGAGAAGATGTATGAGTGTCAATGAAGCGAAAGTGGTCTGTCAGGATAGGGCCGAATGGGGATACGTAATCTCTGCCTACCCCTCTACAGGGAATCAGGCGTGATGTGTATTTATGTATGTATGTATGAGTGTCAATGAAGCGAAAGTGGTCTGTCAGGATCGGGACAAATGGGGATCCGAAATCTCTGCCTACTCGTTTACAGGGTATCAGGCGTGATGTGTATGTATATATAGTCTCTCCAAGGTTCTGTCCACCCCAATAGGGATTAAAGGAGAAGAATCCAGTGTATGGCTTTGTGTAGTAAACGAGTGTAGTTCATAGGCATAACATAAATGTAACTATAGCTATTTTCATATATTTAGATAGTCTTACGGCTATTATCTCTTGCGAGGTAGTCACAGATATGGTGACCAAATTCGCAATTGCAGAATTAGTAATTCTATGACCACCCACTTGTATAACAAATTTTTGTCTTAGTACGTTTTCACTATGTAACCTTGTATTGAATTAAGAAATTAAGTGAATAATTAATACCATTTTCTATTCATTTACTACGCCTGTTTACAAGAAAGCATGTAACAATAACTATTTGGGTATAATGAAATAGTTTAGGCGATGGGTTTACAACCTGTCACAGATTAATTTTGATAGTAATATCGATGATGATCCAACGGTAGAGTCATAGTTGTAAGACAACCAGTGTCACTCAATATATTTCGACGTTCAATGAATGTAATATTACTGTGCTAATATTAATTTAAAAAAATTTGACTTTGATGATATCTATCGGTGATCAAATATATATTTAGTTAAATAATAAGAATAATATTTGTACATTATTACGCCAATTGAACTAGCCCCTTGGTAAGTAAACTTAAGACTTGTGTTAAGGGTACTAGTCAACGTAAATTTAAGAAATATATTCATATTATATACATATAGATAAATACATATGTATAAAGCATATATAATCAACAACCAGACTGAAAAGCGTAGTTCTTAACTCTGCCTCCATCGGGAATCGAACCCGGGACATCACGATAGCGTTCAGGTTAACCAACCGCGCCACGGAGGTCGTCAAAACGTTACCAAGTAACAAAAATGTTACCATGATCCCAATCAACATGGTAATTGACATCTATACATCTCGGCATATTCACTCGCCGGATATAGGTGCGTTTACGTCTGACGCAGTGAAACGGCAGTTTGTAGAAAATGATCTAATCGAGTAGAAAGTAAAATTTATTCTCAAAAGTACGGTCAGCTAGAAAGTTATTACATATTATTTTCTCTTACGCTATTACGCTACGTATTTGAATATTATTATGTTTTATTAGTAATTACGGTTCTAGATTGAGACATAATAGAATATTTCCATATTTACCTAGATTTTTAACATAACATGTACAGATCGGATGGAAAATATCTCCACAATAACCTTAATTATAATTATTATTAAGAGAGTTTATTCCTTTAGAAGAAAACAGAGTCTATCGGGTTTAAAGGGCCGTTTTCTTATAAAACCCATATAATTATTAGCTGGTATCGTGATTCTAAGCTCTTCTCCCAAAATAATTCCTTAAATCTAACAAAAAATAAATATTTTTCTAGTAGCAATGTGTAAATATTTACTTTTTGTTAGATTTTAGTGTTTTTTTATGTTTTAATTTTGACGTAACCTGAATTTAATTTATTATTTATTTTATTAAACTAAACGTATTATATAATTACTTTTACCTTATTCCCTTAGTTGCGTCCTACAACATATCGGGAAGAAAGGCAACTAGTTAGCATTTACGTGCCAGCTATCACGCGACATATTACACTCATTTACTGTTTGTAAAGAACAGAAGATCATGTATGAGAAGGTTACTGGGTGTGAGTGAAGCAACAGAGATTTGTCACCCGTTCCAGGTGGCGATAGATAGTCTGCCTAACCCGTTGGAGATGTAAAGGCGTGAATATAAGTATATGTATGTATTTACGACCATACAAGCCTTTTGTTGAGTGTCCATAATTAATTAAGTTATTGTAATGATCTTTGGTCAGTCAAAAATAACTTTTTACCTAATAATCAGTTCTCAATGTGGCAGGGGGTATACAGATGTGACGGTACAGATACTAACTATTGCTTTTTTCGATAAATAGATAAGAAAATAAAAAAATATTTTTTTTTTTATCTAAAACTCAAAATCATAGAACTTGGACTATTTAATAGACTATAGTAGTTTCGTATAATTCATAATCGAAATTGTTTTCAAAACTAACGCAAACTTGATTATTTCCTATTTTTTCATTCAATTCAAACATCAAGTATTATTGTATAGCTGTTTTTTTTCTAACAACACAACGTCATGCACATATATGTGCTCTTATATCACGACTGTTAACCTTTATAGGGTATCCATGAGTGGTTTTGCGTCCAATTCTTATATTAGGAAATAACTATAGGGATACGAACGTGATTACATGTATATTAATATAAATTGTTTCAATAATTTATGTATATTAGTATTGATATTAGACAGACATACTTAATGAATGAAATAATGTGCATTATGTTTGAAATTTAAATATTTAATATGTTTGTTATTGTTGTCTCATTGAATTTTAAATAGTAAATGTACAGTATGTAGAAAAAATATTTTATATCGTATTGTGGGGTTACCTGTTATTCAATGTATAAATAAAAAATATAAAGTAGTTATCAAATATATTATCAAAGGTCTTTATACCGGATAGTCAGCTACCAGCTTGACAAATATTCTATGACACGGTAATAGGCAGATTGTGTCACAACAAACAGTACCTATGTCACAGATATAAGAATATCGTCAGCGAAACATAAATAACACACGTCATTCTCAAACAATACGAACAATCAAACAAAAATAAATACCTAGAGTACCCGCCACATAAGGTGGCAGTTGGAGGCGTCGCCACAGTCGCGTAATCCAGTGTTGCCAGTAAACACGCCAAAACTAGCACTCACTGTGCCATACGGCTCGATACATTATATTGAGGTTTCATTTGTAACGATCTTTGGTTGCAGAGCTATAAACTCAAATAAAACAAATTAATATACCAAAGTCAAAAGTCAAAATATTTTTATTCAAAATAGGCCCTATCATAAGCTCTCTTTGAAAGTTATTTTATGATCTAAGTACAAATTAAAAAAACTATATATTGACAAAAGGAATATATATGAGTGAAGTGGAAGGGCGGTTACGTAGGGGCCGGCCTAATAAGACATATATGTAACAGTCAGATAGACGCTATATTGAAAAAAGGTGACGTTAGGAGTACCTATAACCGCCGAGAGTGTATTAGAGAATGTATGAATGTCAATGAAGCGAAAGTGGTCTCTCAGGATCGGGACAAATGGGGATCCGTGATCTCTGCCTACCCCTCTACAGGGAATCAGGCGTGATGTGTATGTATGTATGTAAAAAAACTATTTCAAACATGGCACTGAGCATTGTCTTTACATATTTTTACCGAGGTTAGTTCACCAACCATTTCGGCTGCTCAAGATGCCACGTCATGAAGACCACGACCGCTCTGATAAGAGCGTAACGATTGAGAAGAAGAAGTTCAGCGGAGACCCTTGGAGAAGAACTAACAAGAAACTCCAGAAATCAATTTATTATAATCACCCTTAACAAACATAAAAATTACAAAGAGTGGGCAAAAAACACAACGCTGGTAATACTAAATTTACCTTTCATACAAAATAACACGCAATGGCGGAAACGTCAAATTTAGTTCCAAGTTTGGCTACTGCCACCTTATGTGGCGGGTACTCTACATACATATCCAGTCACGTCATTAATACCATTCTGGGTGGACAGTACCTAGTATATCTCCTAGGTCACATTTTTGCATGAATGAATATCTTCTTTCTTTTATTTATTTTATATCATAATGGAACATTGGTGACAGGTAGTTAGCCTATAGCCTAATAGAATCCATTGATCGATACGTTTCACAACTTTTGTATGCACACTCCCTTCTTTATAGTAGCGGGGTGGGCAGGCTTGAGTGTCCATCTACGCTATAGCGTTATACAGGGTGGCGCATTCAAAACGGTCAGTATGGGAAAGTCTGAAACTATAAGAGATACGAAGATTTGTTCTTAGGAACCATGTCACCGATTTTGATAAAAACAAAAACTGCATTCATACTTTCTTTGAAAAAACAACTGTATCCAGTACGGGAATCGAACCCGGTTGCTTTGAAAAAATAAATTGGCCCTTTTCAATTTTTCTTTTCAAATATCGATTGTGTAGGTCTTAAGCTGTAAATGTTTCTATGAAACATGGTGTCGAAAATGAATAAAATGCATTGTTTTGACATACTTTAGTTTATCATAGTAGGTTTTCTAAGTGACCACCGTTGTCTTCAATACAATATTCAACACGTTTAGGTAACGATCTTACTATTGAATTTTGTATTTTCATGTGGTGAATTTACGTTACAATTGACTTTGTTGCTACTTTTAGGTCTTCAATGGTGTCAAAGCTTGTTTTGGTACATTCATCCTTAACTAAAATCCCACAAGAAATTTTCTAATATGGTTTAACACGTCACTTTAAGTAGACTTTTCAATAGATTGTTAGTTTTTGATTACTGTAGATAACAAAACCCCCTTAAAGGATTAATGCAATGCTAATGCCACATGATATGGTGCATGTAACAAGTAGAGAGGTACAAAACAACCAACACCATAGAGACAATTTCACATGTCTGTTGAATATTGTTACGGTGTATGTGAACTACTATGATAAACTAAAGTATGCAAAAATAATGCATTTTATTCATTTTTGACACCATGTTTCATAGAGACATTTACAGCTTAAGACCTACACAATCGATATTTGAAAAGAAAAAGTGAAAATGGCCAATTTATTTTTTCAAAGCAACCGGGTTCGATTCCCGTACTGGATACAGTTGTTTTTTCAAAGAAAGTATGAATGCAGTTTTTGTTTTTATCAAAATCGGTGACATGGTTCCTAAGAACAAATTTTCGTATCTCTTATAGTTTCAGACTTTCCCATACTGACCGTTTTGAATGCGCCACCCTGTATATGTATATAATATAAACCTATTCCTTGAAATAGTAGTAAAGTTTTTTTCAGAGTGATTTGATTTACTTCCTTTATCACCTTGGATACAGATTAACTTTCAACGAGTCTCGATGAGCAATTACAAACAGTATTAACACATCTGTTTCCGTAAACAAAGAAAGTATAAATAGCCCAGCTAGTTGTTAACCCATCACTCCCCGAGGTTAGAGCCAAGAGCGTGTCGGCCGTTGGGCAATCGGTTGCAACAATCTCCTCATTGTTATGGCGGCCTTGTACTGTAGTTCACAAATCAGATAAATTGAAGAAAAGCCTTCAAAATTTGCAGGTGCATAACTTTGGACAGTAAATTATTATAGTTTTTGTATATTACCTACATGATATGAACATGTGACATTCAATGATAGAATTAAAAATAATGTGATAAGGGAAGGTTGCGGTTTAAAAGAAGATGTAGTGACTTAGATTGAAAAGGGCATGCTTCAATGGTTTGGACATATTATGCGGATGAATGATAGCAGTTTGACAAAAGGAATATTATGTGCGTGGAATGGAAGGGTGGTTACGTAGAGGCCGGCCTGTTAAGACATATGACAGTCAGATACACGCTATATTCATAGAGAGTGACGTTAGAAGTACCTATAACCGCCGAGTGTGTATAAGGTATTGTGTCAGGATCGGGATAAATGGGGATCCGTGATCTCTGCCTACCCCTCTAAAGGGAATCAGGCGTAATGTGTATGTATGTATATGAACTTCTGTCATTTTACCGTAAATACGTCTACGCAGCTTACGTATCTAAGATAGTTAATTACTTAGATAGAATGTTGCCAGCTACCTTCCTACCGGCATTTCGTAAGCAACAAAGGGATTTAGAATGTGATTGCCTGTCTTATGTATTAATTAGTTACCAATGCTCCTAAATCACTTACAACAATTCCATATGTTTAATTTTCCATACATTTTGCTTCTTGTCTCAGAGGCGGTCGTTGATTGTTATTTATACTTTATAAATACCCACAACGAGTAAATAAACGCTAATTTTCTTTCTAAATATTCTCATACTAACATACAACAACGTTACCACCTGTCATTGAACCATCATTTAAAAGGAAGGTGGATAAAGACTTTACAAGAGCTGTTACGCACATTAAGTAATCCATCAAGCCCCTCCCACTATACGCTTAGGAATGATGGCACATTTTATCACGAGCCCCATTGTGGCACGTCACAGTGCTTGGGCCTTTATAGGTTAAGCGACCTTGCTCAACAACACTGGTTTCACTTTCAGTTTCAAGCTGTGTCGAAAACTCATTAGTTATTGACACTAGATTTGAGATTTTCCGTTCTAGTTTCGGAGGCTAATGGAATAAATAGTAACGGGCCGATTTCTGAGAAATCCTAGAGACAAAAATACAAACGCGTTCACGAACCCTTGCGATGTAGTCAGAGGTTCAAGTGTCCATCTCCGCAATTGCAAAGGTAGTAATTCTATGGCCACCTCGAACCCACGTGTTGACTAGATAGTCAGTACTCAATGTGACATGGTAGCCCATGTTACCATTTACAAGCCCTAACTACTACCTGTTCGGGGCACAGTTAGGTTTCCTCGCGATGTTTTCCCTCACCGTAGTATTCGTCGCATTTCGTAAGTCCTAGACAATAGGAATAAATGGGCAATCGAAACAATCCCAATGATAATAATATACTCGTATTATGTATGTTACGTACGTATATAATAAACTATTTTTCTCAATATTATCCGAATAGCGTGTCCAAACTATGTTTTAACAGATAAATGCCCTAATTTCCCTAAAATATAGGCATTACAACATTCGAGAGGTGGTCAGAGTTTTTCATGTCATGTCCATAACTTCAAAATAAACCTTTTGGAATCAACTTATTCAATTGCTGACTATTGTCTATTCATCACTAGTTATTGACACATTTGATAAGTGTTTGAACCTTTCACTGCTAATTAAGAAAGTTGTCAGTTTTTGACTTATCACTATAAATAAAATATGAATAATGGAGTTACTGAACTTACTTTTATATATCATATTATAGAAACACAACATACATACTAATGGTTTTTATCCTTTTTGGGATAGACCAAACATCTTAGTGTCGTGTTAGTCTGGGGCATTAAAAGAATATTAACTAGCTGCCGTTCTGCCCGGAATGTCGTAAGAGTCGACTGAGGGAGCAGGGGTAAATAGAATCTATTGGGCTTAAAAGTGACCTAGGAGATATTATATCTGTTAAGTTCTGTCCACCCTGGAAGGGATTAAATGACGTGAATGTTCATGTATGTACCAAACAACATTTTTTTAGTTTCATTCTCAATCAATTAATCAGCCTATGTCGGTCCACTGCTGAACGTAGGCCTCCCCAAGTTTACGCCACAAATTAGGATCACTCGTGGCCCTCAGCCAACCACTACCAGCGACCTTTTTCAGGTCATCGGTCCATCTAGCAGGGGAGCGTCCTGCAGTAGTAGTTTCATTCTAACCGCATTTAATAACTTATTATTTAGTAAATAACATTCATTTTTACCTAATAGTAAATGAAATGCTTTTGTCATCTGTTTGTTCAATCTAGGGAAGTATTGGCATTAGTCAAGTGCGTATTTGCCACGGCCACGATGGTTCCGTCTGATTAAGCCGGCATAAATGAAAAGCGATTAGCTTAATTAGCACAAAGCCTATTCTTTGAACGGCTTGAATAACTTAAATCTATTGCAAAAATTGTAAGGCAATTTGCAATAGACTATGAGACAATTTCTCGCAAATTAAATTGTATAGATAGATAGATATTTTGCCTTATTAAGCTATTGAATGCTAATAATAAAGTTCTGAATTGGATTTCAAGAGTTTTTGATTCCTGAGATACAGAGTTATAAATAATGAAATGAAATGCTTTTGTAATCAATATAAGGATCATAAAATCACTTATTGAAATGATAATAAAATTACCTTTATTAACCCGACGTTTCCGCTACGTTGCAGTAGCCATGGTCACGGGCAGACTGAACGATTCATGTTTCTTCGCCTCCATCAATCCATACTTAATAAAGGTAATTTTATTATATATAAACTTACGCGATAAGTCCCGTTAATTATTAATCATGAGTATAAATCGCTCATTGAAAGTAAAAAAAACATAAAAAATTGATAATCTTATAAAAAATATATATTAAAGCTAAGTAAACTATTGGCATTTCGTAAAGGAAAAACCAGCAGAGAAGTAATGCCAAGAAACTCTGTAGATTTAACACAAATTCAGTTTAATAATCCATCAGAATGTGACTGCAGCCCAACCAGCATTAAACGAATGATCTTTTGCCTTCCATCTGGTAGTTTTTATACGTATTAAGCATGTATTTTTTAATCTACTAGTGACCCGCTCTGGCTTTGCACGGGTATAAAATATATATAGCCTACTCCACTATTTAATGGATATTATTATACATATAAACCTTCCTCTTGAATCACTCTATCTATTTAAAAAAACGCATAAAAATCCGTTGCGTAGTTTCAAAGATTTAAGCATACAAAGGGACTTAGGGACAGAGAAAGCGACTTTGTTTTATACTATGTAGTGATAATAGAAATATGTACATTCATATACCCTCAACACAAGTCTTGATTGAACTTGCTAACAGGATATTTCAAAGTTCCTTTCTCTAAGGATATCATGAGACAAGATAATAAGGATATCCTTACATACGCTGTTATTCCCTTCCCGTGCTAGTCTGGGACGTAAAAAGAATTCTAGCTAGCTGCTGGTCTTTCCGGTTAATCGTAGAATGCGACTAAGGGACTAGGAGGTCCAATGGAATCTATTAGCCGAAGTGTTAGTAACTTGTCATTGGTCCATTATAGCATCACAGTGCTTATAAGTGACCAAGGAGATGTTTTCTTGACACCGAGATTCTGTCCAAACCGAAACGAGTATGTAGATAGGTATTTATTATAGTTCAGGCTTTCCCATTTCTCTTTTAATAGCAACATTAAAATCTTAGCACTGAGAAAGTGTATTATTCCATAATTTATCCAATTAAATTACAATAATTACAATCTGACACGGTAATGACCACAAAAAGACCACATTTTAGGCTCTATGACCACATCGAAAGTGAGTAGCCAAATTTTAATGCAATAGAAAGTAAAAATTCTGACCCAGCAGAGCGTAATGTATTTTTGTTTATTATTTTTTAAAGCACTGTCGTTTTCATTGACTAATTTTGAGGTCTGTGCTAGACTATAATGTTATAATACAAACTGTTATTAAATGCCTATCTACCTTTCTTCTAGCTATGTTACTAATAAGGAACTAAAGGTAACATACATACATACATACACATCACGCCTGATTCCCTGTAGAGGGGTAGGCAGAAATCACGGATCCCCATTTGTCTCGATCCTGACAGACCACTTTCGCTTCATTGACATTCATACATCCGCTCATACACTCTCGGCGGTTATAGGTACTCCTAACGTCACCTTTTTTCAATATAGCGTCTATCTGACAGTTATATGTCTTATTAGGCCGGCCCCTACGTAACCGCCCTTCCACTTCACTCATATATATTCCTTTTGTCAATCTGCTATCATTCATCCGCATAACATGTCCAAACCATCGAAGCATGCTCTTTTCAATCTTAGTCACTACATCTTCTTTCAAACCACAACCTTCCCTTATCACACTATTTTTAATTCTATCATTCAATGTTACTCCTAACATGCTTCTCAGTGACCGCATTTCGACGGCATTGATTCTACTTTCATGCTTCTTTTGTTTATGTATAGTGTTATGGGTAGCCAGTTGATTTCTCAATCGGCACGTATGGCTATTCATAGGGCTGTGCTGGTTCCAACATTGACTTATGGTAGTGAAAGTTGGGTATGGCAAAAGAAGCATGAAAAGAGTAAAGGTAACCTAAGTGATTAAATATGAGATTCAAGAGGATTAGTCTGGCTATTCAGAGGGGGAACGCTACCAGCATATTGGGCACTCTGCGCTCCAACGACAGCGACAAATTTTTAGATTTATTAATAATTAAATTATTTTAATAGGTAGATTTTTTACATGATAGACCTATCACTTTTTTTTTATATCGCCAAATATAAACCTTTATTAAATTATTAAACAATATTTACATGAGGTAATAAATCAAAATAATATCTAGATAAATAAAGTTGAAAATAAACTGATAAATATAAAATAAAATCTTAAAGCTAAAAATATTTACAAATAAAATATATCTGCCAAATCACTGGCAGTGGCAGGAAGTGTCCCAAGAAGGCTGGTGGCATTTCCCCGTTGCACAGCTATGCTGATGCGCTGGGCGAAATACGCACCGGCCCTTGAGTCCCCGCTGGCCTCCACCAAGCGGGAAGCGACCTCCTTTACAAAAGACTTCGTGCTCGGACCCCACGGGCCCAGGGTCTCCACAGCAAAAGGCACAAAGTGATACTCAGTAGTAACACCGCTGTACTTTCGCTGCTTCAACGCCTCCGCACCCGAATAAAGCTATTTTATAGATAATTATGCTAAAGATGAATTCATTTTCAATGATTCTCTGTATTTGTATAGGGATCAAAGGATGTGAGCAATAGCTTTAGTCCTTGCGTTTAGCCCTTTTTATTACTAAGCTTGTGCAGGAAAGCGGTGAAATATCTAATAAGAGATCAGATTGTCAGCCCACCTACTAACAAAAGTACAATGCGTGCCGTTTAAAATGTGACCAGGAGCTAAACTGTAGGAAAAAGTTTTTATAACATTTAAAAAGCTTTTACTAATTCTGTTCTTGAATTGTATATAACTAACCTTCTTCTTGACATGTTTTACAGCCAAATGTATGACCATAATTTAACATAACATAATGAAAATGTCCTGTATTAAAAAAACAATTTTATTTATTAACACTTGTGTCTCTTCAACATTGAGTGAAAAATTCGCGACATGTAACACACGTATAAAAAACCTTCCTATCCTTCCTAATAAGGAATAGCCAGCACCTGTATTGACAAGGAATACTATCACTTTAACTATAGACTATCTGGTGCAAATTGGCTTCGTTATAAGTCACGTACTAGGTCCATTATCGGTGGCACGTAGTGTATTCGAATTATTCGTCCCGTGGTCGTTGCACAATATCTTGCCCCTCCTCAGATAACTACGTTCAATTGATCGACACTATTCGACTCGAGGACCAAAGATTTAAGTACTTACGGGTATAAGACTGTTTGTTTAGGACTATATCGTTGAGTTCTTGGTTACTAAGGGAACGGTATATTTACAGCCTATATAGTTTAGGGATCGGTTGGTTCGCAGTCAAAGTCAAATGTTTTTACTCAACATAAGTTCAAGTACAGTACATTCATTGAAAGTCAAAACATTTGCCTGACACAGGTTGTCTCTTAGCATTGAAATTCTACCGTTGGTTCGTAAGCCCTGGCTTGGAGAAGAACCAACAAGAAACTCCGGATAACTAGTCTATATTGTAAGTTATTGATATGTCATCTATATCGTCTCTACAATAGTCTAGATGCTGATTATAATGGATACTACTAACTCCCTAGGGCTTAGCCATCTATTAAGAAACAACAAATGGTTAAAACAGATGATTACATCTACATATATTCCAGACTAGAATCAATTTTATTTCAAATGTTGATTGCCCCAAAGACTTAATAAAGCCAAGTCCCTCGTCCTTTTTAACTTTATAATGAATAGAAAGGCAGCTTATTGTCTAGTTCAATGATCTGAATTCCTTACTCATTGGTAGTGTGTATGGTCATGGCATGTGCGATGTAATTTGAAACGGCTACGCCCCCTGTCGATAAATACCAATTGATTTGGAAACTATGTTTAGTAATTGACTCATACATAACATGAGTGTGAACTGAGTGTTAGTTAGTATGTAAATTATATCCGAAACAGTATAAACAATAAATATACAAAATGATTTAAAAAAAACAAAGCAGTAAGGGTTCAATATTTATGATACTTAGAAATATTGGTAGGCTTAATGCATGGTCACAGATATAAGAATACTTAGCTTGATACTTAAATTAACATACACAAAACACTACAAGAGCTCAAATCCCTATTCTTCTTGTCGAGTTATTCTAGATAATTAGCATTTTGTTTTCGATCCAGACTAGTTGATGCATTAACGTATGTATATACAGGTAGATATACGCGAGTATGTAACATCCATGCTGACGCCATTACGAACCCGATATTAATGTCATAGATAACCAAGGAGACAGTATTATTAGGTTCTGTCCACTCCGAAAGGGATTAAAAGACGTCAATATAGTATGTTCCATCAAAATCTCATTTGCCATGTAGAGACCCAAAAAAGTATACAACATGGTTGACCTGCCTAGTCATAGTTCCATTAAAGTGTCATTAAACAACTCGGAAATAATTTGGAGATACGAATCTCAATCTTCCTAACATTTTGTCGCATAGAAAAAGTTGGCAAGTTTTCGTCCAAAGTTTTAATGACATAGTGACCTACCTAACTGAAATAAGGCTTTATATTGAAGAAGGGTGACAATTGAAGTAGCTAGTAGGCATGAGCTCTTAGTATGTATGTACAGAAGGCGATGTTAATAAATCAGAAATGGTTTGTCGGGATTACAAAAATCGGGAGCACCAATTACATTATTCCTGTAAGGGTAATTTTTTTCAATGATCCTTACAGTCCATTTCTAAAAACTACAACAGGTAATAGTTAGTGCTTGTAAATGGCGACATGGCTGACCACCTGTCACATTAAGTACTGACTATCAGGTCAAGACGTGGGTTCGAGGTGGACATAGAATCACTACCTCCGTAATTGCGGACATGAACATCGAATCTCCGAGCATCTCGCAATGGGGAACGGTCATGAAAGCGTTTGGCTTATTTTGTATGTTGTTTTTTTAAAACAATACTACACTATGGTGAATTCAACTAAATGAATCGAACAGCTAACGAAAATTATATTTAGGTACTGTTCCAAAATAAAATTGTAGGCACATTTTTTACGTACCTTTTTAAAAAACATCGATTAAATTCAATCTTATAGTTTTAAGAGATTCGCGATTTATACTCATGATTAATAACTAGCGGGACTTATCGCGTATGTTTTTATATAATAAAGTTACCTTTATTAACCCGACGTTTCGGCTACGTTGCAGCAGCCATGGTCACGGGCAGACTGACGAAGCATATACCCTCACTGCTACGTTTTTATTAAACACACGCGACCTACACACTACACTCACAGTATAGATAAGATTGGAGGCGAAGAAATATGCATCGTCAGTCTCCCCGTGACCATGGCTGCTGCAACGTAGCCGAAACGTCGGGTCAATAAAGGTAACTTTATTATATAAAAACATACGCGATAAGTCCCGCTAGTTATTAATCATAAATTCAATCTACTGCCAATTCAATTCAATTCAACTTCTTTAAACATTGACCAATACTTTATCCCTCGTTCCAATCATGCGTGTATATCACATACACGTATACATGTATGTTTGCTTTCGTGCTATACCAAGAGAACCGTTGAGATTGAGTCTCGCAGTTTCGCTCGAGCGACCGTCACGCTTTCTTAGCCCCTCGCGAGGCACAGAAGCGAGCATCCCACTTGCATCTGCTCTGCTTAGGAAAATTACCTTGTGGATCAAAGGAGTATGAGGCCTAACGGTGACATACATACACAGGTGGATTACGATCTGTCGTAAAGGCTTAAGTAATCGCAGTCATATTTGCGAGCATCTTTGGTCACTAATAGTATTCTTAAATCTGTGCATAAGTTCATGTTTTAGTGTACCTGTATTTTCGTGTATAACATTTTTCTTATTTAATTTTGTAATGTATTCGTCAGTACTATTGTGTTATTTAATATATTGTGGAGTTTCAATAAAGGATTTTTATTATTATTATTACCTGGGCCCCTAGTCAAGTGGCTAAACGCTAAAACTATAGAAATTAAAATGTAAGGGATTCTTTTACAAAGATCACCAGACTTATCGCTGCGTATGTGATTTTGTATCTGAGTGTCATTTCCCAACGTGTCAGGTGGTATTCTATGTCATAATGTACAGACGCTGATTATGGCCTATTTCGATTAATAGTCAGATTCTGTCATATCATATAAATTTGCAACACAGAATTTAATATAAATATATGCTTGAGATGGACGGCTCAGACGTAATATACCTTCACAATTTCGTAAATTGTTACTCAAGCCTTTGACTACCCAGACACAATAAAAAAGGGAGTGTGTATACACGTCATGAAGCGTATGTTTATGTTGACATATACTTCTGTGGATTAAACTTGTAACCATACCTAAGATGGAAGAACCATTGAGTGCTTTTTCTAAGTTGTAGCTTCTGTTTTACAATTATGCAATTTAACGCACTTTGGAAACCGGGTTATTTGGATGAGATGAAATCTCCGCTCTGGCGTTTACGCACTTATAACGCAGGTAATAGGTTGGTGCATAGCTTCTAAGAAGAGTTAAAATAACGGGTATTATAAACTATAGTTATTATAGAAAAATTCATAGAATATTTCATAAACATTGAATAATATACTAGTCTATGGATCCGAGATTTATCTATTAAAACTTTTATGGTATTTGTGTATTATTAATAAATATGAATATTATTCAAAGTTTTGATTTTAAATCTTTAATATAAAGAATAAGTCAGCTGTTTTTAATTATTTTGTGTCTAAGATCATGTTCTACCTTTTAGGGATTATTCACATTTAGTAATTTTTAGTCTTTCTTTCTTCATCGAAATATTATTTGTTATAAATTTAACTTACTCTATTTGTGTTCCAAAGTCAATCCATTCTGAAACAAAAGAAAACATAATAATTAAAAATCTTGTTATTTAAAGAAACATTTATTGCTAAGAATACAAATACATAAATACTTTATTAAATTCAAAGTTTTACACAGATTTTGCCCTCGCTTCCAATCATTATATGTAGTTTTTATATTTATTTCGTGATAGCATCCAAATTTTAAAAGCATATTATTTTGTTTGCTCTAAACATTCCCATCGCATGTCCTATAGTCCAGCTAAAGTGGACACGCTATCCAGGCGACCAATCTATCCTGACCTCTTGTACCTTTAACACCCTTTTAATACACAGATCTTGTTTCACTGGCCAATTGACTAGCCATTTTAAAAGTAAACAGGGGTATAACCAGATTACTAAGACCTCTTAAAAGTGTGATTTTTGTAAATGCTAGTTCTTCTGTGATTGGTTCAGTGCAGTGTTGCCAGGTATTCAGGACAAGATAATAGCAGGAATTAGGGAATTTTAAACGTGGAATTCCGAGTCAATATTTTTTTAATATTTATCGGCTGGTAGTAAGTGAATGACCTGATTTTGTACTTTTTTGTTTAGTAGGTAGTAGTCGAACGAAAATGATTGGTTGCAATCGGAAAAAGTCTATAGAAAAATGGGCTTTATATGTACATGTATTATGTAGTAGTCAAAAGTACTTTTTACTTTATTCACATTCAGTCACCAGTATATAGTACCTGATATCATACCTGGCGATTATGAATACACCTTATTTCAACCTTTCTCAATTTATCTATTATTAATATATACAAAAATTCTCTATTGCTAGAATGTCGTAAGAAGTGACTTAGGAACTCTAGATATTAATAGTCTATTGGATGATTGACTGGCAACCTGCACTAATATTCCATATCAATAAAAAAGTAGTCTAGTAAGTTCAAAACGTGACCGTGTTTTAAATAGCGATAATATTTAGAACATATCGTAAATAATACATTTTATCTCCCGTTTAGAATCATTCGAAAGTTTATTATTTTCTTTTGTTATATTCCGGTAAAATATATACTTGTTATAGATAAATAAAGACGAAATTTGACACATTTGTGTGTTTGAAGTGATTTGAACTATTATTTTGCAAAAAGCATAGGTATACTTAGACCCCAGAAGATGCCTAGTTATTAACTCTGCCCCCACCGGGAATCGAACCCGGGACATCACGATTAGCGCTCATGTGATAAACCGGCCACGACACGGAGATCGTAAAATCAGACCAAACAGTTGTATCTACCCTAAAAGGGATTAAAGAACTTGAGTTTGTATGTAATGACACTAAATGTTAGCGGATCAACGTATTTCGACATTGGTCTTATTGACTGTCGAGGGAATATTCAGTAAATGGCAAACTGTGTCGGAAATAACGACCGGTACTATCGCTAACACAGATCAATATTAAAATACTACTTTTGATAGACAATATCGTAAATTATATGAGTAAATAATTTTGTAGATTAGTCCTTGGACAAAAATTACTGAACATTAATCATAATTGCTTTTTTATTAACAGAAACACGGCCAATCTTTTTTATAAAATTGTTAGTTTATACTACGATTATTCGTTATAATTACCAATTTTTTTAAAAGTCTAGCTTTAGAAGTAAATCAAAATACGTATTTTCTGAAAGAACGATAGACCGTTTTGATTTTACGAACAAATCATACTCATACATAATAAATAATCCTCCGTCTCTCCCTTTCATGGATCATTAGCATAACTGGGATAAATAAATCAGTGACAGGTTCCTAGGTCACCTACTAAATTTCATTAACTCTACAAGCTCTACCCGGCCACCATCGGCCGATATACTGAATATGACTACAGCACCTCTTTCAAGTAACTTTAAACGTTATTTTGAGGTACTTAGATATCACATTTGTATGGTGATGTTTCGTTCATAATAACCTGTGTTAAATTTCCAATTCGGTTCAGGGATTAACCAATAGCCCCACAATTCAGTGTTTATTATCAATTCAATATTCGTAAGCGTTTTGCATCCACCAGTACTTGCTCAACACCTAGTCTAGGGCTTTAGCAACTGGTACTGGTGATTGCACAACTTTTAAGGCTTCCTAGATGCAGGCTATTTAGGTACGAGGTAGGGCCTTTTAAATGATTTAGATTTCCTAGTAAATGGTAGAAGGTTAGGGATAGTAGTCAGTTTTTAGTTTATATACTCTCTAAATACATAAAACATACCTAAGTTTCAGTATACTAATTTGGGTTTACGTTTCAAATAAGCCAATGTTATTTATCTATTAATAACACATGCAGTTAAATCGGTACCAATCACCACCTGGAACGATCCTGACAAATCTCCCTTGCTTCACTCACATCCATAAACCTTCTCATACATCTCATCTATTTTTCACTCTGCGTACACCCGCCTTAAGAAGAATGTTTCCAATTTGATCTGTATATGTTCTACGCAGCCTACCCCGTTCAACTTTACCTTCCACTTATTATTATTAGTGATTATCATACAAAATATCACCCGAAATCTCTTAATCTTATCTAATTTTCATCTTGTATTTATTCCACGTTCTTATAAGCGTATTATTAGAAGCGATATTCATAGCAGTCGGTTAAACTGGACTTAACGCTAGTTGGCGTGCATTGAGAGAAATCACGAGTAAACCTGCCTGCATACATATTTATAACTTAATAGCTTTCTTACACATTTCTTACTGTACTGAATATCTGTCTTTTTTGTTGTTGAAGAGCTGTAAAACGTGCCTTTGGTTTAACGAAGGAATTAAATCTTAATCCCTTTCGGGTGGTCCAAAGCTTGAGTGACCAGTTTTGCAAAGGTATTAGGTCACGCAAAGTGCATGCAAGTTTAGTACTACTCGTAAAACTCTGGTGTTTTTAATGTCCTAAGGGGTCGTCAGTATAGATATTTTTGTAAAAGAATTATTACGCATAATCCTTTGTAGATGTTATATTTATAAATATTTTATGTTATAAATACATGTCCATGTACATAACACGTATATTACCTACATCAAATTTATATAATTGATGTAGTTTTTAATGTATGCAAATAAAAGTGAGAGGATTTTGAATCTAACAAAACTTTTTGATTATAATAGAACATACATTTTGAAAGTTGCTACATTCATTACTAGATAATGAAACTACAATTACTCATTCATTCTTTAATATATAACACTAATTACATATCTACCTACGCAACCATTAATACACAATCACGACCAAAATATCCTAAGGTGTTGATAGAACAGAAAGAACAGATCAGGAATTCGACGTAGCTCAGTTGTTTGGGGCTTGGCTCTGTATCAGTGGGCACAGGGTTCAAATCCCGCTTGAGCATGTACCAAAGGAAATGAAGTTTCTAAGTACATTCTCGTAATAAAAATCATTTACGAAATGCATCGAATTATACGGTGAGGGAAAACATCATGAGGAAACCTACCTGTTCGTCGAACAGGTAATAGTTAGTGCTTCTAAATGGCGACATGGCCGACCACTTGTCACATTGAGTACTAACTATCTGGCCAACAAATGGGTTCGTGGTGTCCCTATAGAATTACTACCTTCGGAATTGCGGAAATGGAAACCTGAACCTCTGACTGCCCCGCAAGGGTTAATGGTCGTGAATGCGTTTGTCTTTGTTTGTCTTTAGAACAGGAAGGTTATAAAAACATTTTGGCACAATATGGAATATGTCAATATATCTCTTTACTTTCGTATCGCCTTATACAAGAAGTGACCAAAGACAACTAGTTAGCATTCTATGTATAATCAATCAACCAAAGACAGAACTAATTAAAACGTGACACTTCCTTCTTTCTACTAAATGCCTGTATAGCAAACAGTCAACAATGAATTATTGATTGCAATATCGTAAACTTTAAAGGCCTAATAAAATTGAAAAAAACACTATCGTGACAAGTCAATTGTTGTTGATTCGGTCGTTTTTTGTCAACGAATTGAATTGATAATTCACTCGTAGTTTGAAATAGCAACACGATAAAGTTGTTAACTATTGATTGTTTCAACGTTTGTATGTGTTAAATATTATGCATTTTAAAGTATTATTGTTCCGTGCTAATTTGACTATAATGTGACATTGTTATAAACGACATTCATAGTTTGTATGTTACGGCAAGATAAGATTCAATGTAAGGTTAAGTTAAACCGGCTAAGGTTAACATTGTTTAAGTCTTTGGATTTGACATGTATCTTTAGACGTTTATTATACCTACACAAAATTAATCAGGAATAAGACAGTTATTTTAGGCCGACTTAATCTTTAGATGTAAGGCCTAAATAAAAATAGAATAAAAAAAAGACAGTTATTTCACTAACATCAAAACTTACAATAAAGTCGAAAAATTTTGTAACTATTATCATTAGCATGTTTCTTCCGAACATGAATTACTAGACTTCTTTTGAATTCACAATACGATATGAAATTGTCTATTCTATCTGTTTATAAAATCACGTTCCGTGCTAGTCTGGGACGTAAAAAGAATGCTAACTATACGTTCTTACGTTTATATATAATACGTTCATATCGCCATTTCATAGAAGACGACTAAGGGGTAAATAGAATATATTAGACAATGGGCTAGCAACCTGTTACACTGTCTATTATAACATCGAAACCAACCAATACCAATATTCAAACTAAAAAGTGATCTAGAAGATATATCTCTGAGGTTCTGTCCACCCCGAAAGGGATTAAAGGACGTGAATACATGTATAAAGTCAGCATAGTTATAATTGATTGAAACCTTAAGCATTTATATCATATATCCAATATACGTATAATTGGTTAAAACGTTTTGTTCAGTTGAGAGGTCAATGGAGCGAATCGGTCGTGGTCAGTTGGAGAACTAACTGTATGAAGCAGGTTGAACAGAACCAGTGTAATTTGAGCTCTTTCATACTATATAATGATAGTGTGTATGTATCTATATCAATACACACATACATATGCATATATTTACTCTACGTCTCCAACGGGATAAGCCGAGACTATCAATCGCCACCTGGAACGTTCCTGACAAATCTCTCTTGCTTCACCTTTACATACATGCTCTTCTGTTCTTCACACTACGTACAATTGCTTTGAGTAGGATTTTAGTTTATAATAATATGAAATGAAAGTAAGGTGTATGAAATGAAATACTTTTTATTCAACAGGATTATAAAATAACTTATTGAAAGCCAAAAAAAACATTTTTACATAAAAAATTGTTATTAAATTTTGTTAATCTATAATAATATTCAAATAAATCTAATTAAATATGTATGTATGTAGTATGAAGAAGAGTAATATTGACTGTCTATGCCATAACATGTGTAGGCGTGAATATGTGTATGTACATGTATATTTTATACTATGAACTAATATGTATGTATTTTTGTATCTCAATATAGCATGCGATAGTGTATGGTGAAGAACAGAAGACTTTTGTCTATTCCTTGAGATGGATATGAAATGACGTGCATATATTTTTATTAAGTATGGATTTATATAGAATTTTGTTTTTGTCAATATATTTGTTGAAAGAGACATAGGTTCCTTTTTTAATTTTTAAAGAGGACGTTATTTCTATGGATGGGTCCCCCATGGATCCCCATCTGTCCCAATCCTGACAAAGCACTTTCGCTTAATTGACACTCATACACCTCCTCATACAGTCGGTGGTTTATTATCAATAACTAATTAACATAGCTTGCTTATCTAAAAACTAATTAACGTTAGGTACATAGAATATACAAATATGAGTACAATACGAGTATTAAAATCGCATGAGTTACACAAATACATACATACATATGTATATTCACGCCTCTACGTCCCCAACAAGATAGGCAGAGACTATCGATCGCCACCTAGAACAATCCTGACAAAATCTCTCTTGCTTCACTCACACCCATTAACCTTCTCATACATGCTCTTCTGTTCTTCACACTACGTCCACCCTTGAGAAGAATGTCTCCATTATTATGAATATATAAATACATTCATGTCCTTTATTCCCTTTCAGGGTGGACAGAACATCGGTGACATATTATTCCCTTTATCCCTTTTAGCATTACTATCGGGTATAAAGTGATATTAACATACAAAATTAGTAGCATAGTATACAATAGTAATGGACATTAGAAGGAAACTAAGGCACTGGAGTAAATGGAATCTATTGGGCGATAGACTACTAACCAGTTTCCAATATTTAAAACTAGCGACCCGCTCCGGCTTCGCACTTCTGGCTATTTAATGGATGTTATTATACATATAAACATTCCTCTTGAATCACTCTATCTATTAAAAAAAATCGCATCAAAATCCGTTGCCTATTTTCAAAGTTTTAAGCATACAAAGGGACATAGGGACAGAGAAAGCGACTTTGTTTTATACTATGTAGTGATTAACAACTTATGTCAAGAAATAGGAACAACGGCAGCTACTTACATTTAAACAAGTCCCAACTAGCATAGGAAGTAATTTGAAGCAATGGTTACTTCTACTTACTTCCGTAAATTGCAACAGGTCTTGCTTTTCAGTATTTTGTATGAATATAGTATACGTGACCAGTATAACCCGACCTTTCGATTTACTTGCAAATGTTTAGTAAATTTCATCGTAACAAAAAAGGTTGTTTGCGTTCCATTGCGTGTTTTCGGTGAGTTATTGACAACTTAACATGTACTAAAGTCGTATTAGGTGACAGATTGCTAATGTGTTGTGTTTAGAACGTATTATGTATGTATGAGGCTTGCTTTTTAGGAAAAGTGGTTCCGTATTATTAAGTTTACAACATTCACTACTTTTAACTTTGACAGAAATGATAGTATTAACAAAATTTGTCTGATCTCTAAAGTTAAGCAACGTTGGTTGTGGCATATAACTAGATGGGTAACCCGAACGATCACATGTTAATGTCGATGATGGGAATATTAAGAAACCAACCTATCCCTGTGGAAAAGTCAGAATTTGTCAATAATCATAGGCTCACCACCTGATTCATTAGGTACTGGCCTAAACAAGAGACGTTTTAGTCTACAAACAATATCACTACGATGTGGTCACTTAAAGCTCTGACTACCTCAAAAAGATAGTTAAGCATATATACTACAGACCCCTAATAGTCCGGAATATTTTTTCGCGGAAGCTATTCTTCCGAATTCACGGAAAACTAATTGTTCGTATCGACGTCATTAAAACGTCAAATTTAGCAATTGAACAACATTTTAACATTCCACTTTTAGGCTCATAAATTGACGGAGTGAAAGTGCGGATAACAATATTTTGTACATAACGAGTTTGTTACCTTATGAGGTGGTCAGAAGCTTGAAATTGAAGTTCAGAGTTACCTGAGTATTGTAGATTTAAGTGTTATTGACAAAAAAGACAAACGCGTTTACGTCCATTAACCCTTGCGGGGTAGTTAGGTTTCCATCTCCGTAATTGCGAAGGTAGTAATTCTATGTTATTATAATATTGTTATATTTCTATGTTATTTTCTATGTTAATGAATTATTTTGTGTATGTTTGTTATTTATTATATGAAGCTTGTGACAGTTTCCGAATCGGGTGCTGCCGGAGGACCAGTGATGTCGCCTAGCTACATCGTATACTGAGGCAGCACCTTTTCACTGCATCAACGGGGTTCTTTGCATATTTTTTTTCCCTGTTTGTATTTTTGTATGTTAGTGAATAAAGTTTTTTTCTTTCTTTTCTTTCTTTTTCTCTATTGACTAAGAGTTTAGGGTTATAAGTTAAGTCTGGTAATTATAGATACGCATAATTACTATGATGCTTGTGTCGATGGTATGATATGTACGAGAGAGGTATATTTATTTTTAGAATGTGGTATGTCAGGATTGGGGCAAATGGGGATCCGTGATCTCTGCCTACCCCTCTACAGGGAATCAGGCGTGATGTGTATGTGTGTATGTATATTTATATGTATGTTATCATTTTATGATCCACCAATTTCAAACAAAATTGTTATCGAAAAATTTTCAACAATTGTTAGTAAATTATATCCATTAGTTCACATCAAATAATCATTTTACTATCCATAAACAAGCATAAATACATTTATTAACAGATACACATACAAGAACAGTGTACAAACGAAACATTGTTGGACACAGAGCGTATCCTTCAGTCAATGTGTTGATAACTGCAACTTGTATATGTGGCAGAATGATTTGATATTTCGGGTTTTCGCAAAAAAAAACCTATTTCTGGTTATAGGCAACATAAGGATAAGTAATGATCACCATTGTCTAATTATCAGTGTTTTCGCAAAATACCTAGGTTTTTGCAAAAACCTGCAATATAAAATCGTTTTACGCCATATAAATACTACGTAAGTGTTCTATACAATATCATATCATACTGCGATATATACTTACTACATAAGTGTTCTATAGATACCATAGTGTACATACATCATTCACACATTACGTACATTTTATAATAAGGGTATGCACGGATACGCAGATACATAAAAAACAAAGAAAGAAAGAAAACATTTATTCGGACACAACTCACAATATAAATAAAAAAAAAATAACACGTAATTGAACACGCATATAGTTATTTTTAAACACTCGCGATTTATACTCATTTTATTAACTATGTGAGACCGGGTCGTCATTTGAAATAAAGGTATTTATATCTTTACTAGTTTATCGTGATACCACCCAGTGTCACATCATCACTACGTAGTATAAAACAAAGTCGCTTTCTCTGTCCCTATGTCCCTTTGTATGCTTAAATCTTAGAAACTAGGCAACGGATCTTGATGCGGTTTTTAATAGATAGAGTGATTCAAGAGGAAGGTTTATTTGTATAATAACATCCATTAAATAGTAGAGTAGGCTATATATTTTATTCCCGTGTGAAGCCGGAGCGGGTCGCTAGTAGTAAATAAACACACAGATATTCCCTTTAAGGGCAAATAAGATCACTGACCCTCCTAGATCAAACCTACTTAGCTACCATGATCCTAAAAGTATCTCAGGCCATACCTGGAACCGGTTCGATTCGATATCGGCCATTCAGAGCGACCTACTAAACTCGATTCGAGTCGAATCGTACTCGGTAATCAGTGGACATCGAGGGACTATTCTGCTGTGAGATGAACGAGTATTAATAAGTTGGGGCTAGTATTATTATGCTAACTAGATAATGTTAACCAAAATTCTAACATGGTTTATTTATTCAGTTTATGTTTTAACATGTACGAGTATAAGTAGTGTATTTTTTTCGCTATTGTAACCTTGTTTAAAATCTTATTATTTTCTGATCTATTTATGTCACAATTGTTGATAAAACCTAAGATTCAAAAGCTGTTTTTCTCTATTTAGATATTCATGTTAAGAGAGCCAGATTATGGTAAAAAATAATGATAGCACCTTAGTTCCGTCGTCGATTATTCGATATGCGAGCAAAATGTCACATATTTTATCCTATTAATATTCTATTTGTGTCTTTAACTAGCAAAATACATTGTTTATACAGACAATATATTAATAGGTAAGACAACGCAACTATTCTAAATACAATTGTCATAAATTCAGTGTCATTTAAGTTACAAAAAACTGACGCAATGTCATTGTTGAGTTTCGAGAATAAGCACCGTAAAAGATGGTACATTGATTGATTTTTTCAAGTCATTATGTAACCATAGTTTGGTTTTTTTGTTACAATAATTCTACGCATAGTTCAAGAGATACTATTTCGAACTGCCGACGACGTTGTGATACTTTTATACCTTTGGATTTTTTCTTCTTGCTTACTGATAGATAAATAACTTGTCGGTAAGTAGTTAGTTAAATGTAATTAAAGATTAATTAATAAATGTTTGATTAGATAAAAAAAACATTTTTTATTATTATCAATGATCAACATAATTTTCTTAATGTATTACTTACTTTCTATTCGCTCATTATATCACAGCATCTGTTGTAGTCTTTCAATAACCCTAAATCGAGCACCACGTATACATATTTCAGTTTTATACTAAGAAAGAATTACTATACACAATCTCAAACTATACCTTAGGCTATGACTTATCGATCTATGTGCTTTCGAAGTTCGCTATACGTCGAAATATTGTATAACCCTTAGTAACACAGAGTTACAAAGATTCAATACAATCTGCCTTCAGTAGAAATAACCCATAGAGTATATCACAACTTTCAATAGCTATTACATCTCAGCTCAAGTCACGTCTTGACCTAAGAGAAAGGTGAATGATTGCAAGTTAACAATCCCAGACCAGCACGTAATGTTGTGTAAGTATGAGTAACAGCAGGAGGCTAAATGTTCGAGCCATTTGGATGCTTATTTCCGAGATTGCACAATTGTTTCACTAATTCTCTTCAGAGCAGAAACGCGACAAAAAGCCTCCGTAGGAAACCGGCAATCGTGAAGGTCCCACCTGGGTTTCGCGCAAAAAGTGTATTTAAATGGACGAAACGTTTGCTCATTTGTTTATTTATTGTCATTTCGTCTCTATAGTTGAAATAGAACTAGTTGCAGAATAATTGGTGGTTAGTAGTGTTGAAAAGTATGGAATTTTCCGGTAATTTTTAATTGCTTTGTTTTTATCCAATTTTACATGCATATATGGTATTACGAGTGAGCAGTGATTGAAAAGTAAGATAAATGAATGTATTGACACAATATTATCTAGAATAAATACTGTTTATCCCACCACAATTTTATTTCATAACTCAAATCTGAATGTAGTCGTCTGACTTTCGTTGCCATGTTGGAGAACAGGGACCTTAGTCCACTAATGAGGCTTAGCACAAACGCAGTTCAGTATCAGATCAGTAATAGTGTGAAGTTGGTAGTGGATGACCAAGTGTCAAATTTCACCATTAAAATCGGCAAATGTGTCAAATTTCGCTGCAAAAATGGCGAAAATTTTCACTTTTGCTAATTCACTACTAACTTCGCACTATTACTGATTTGATACTATACTGTTTTTGTGCAAAAAGCATTAGTGGACTAAGGCCCCAGAAATGAGGTATATTGAGTATTCGATTGGCACGTACACGGCTCACAACCTTTCACGTTGGGTGCTAAATACCCAGCCCTATTAGAGAAGACGTGCAATCAAAATTCCTAAGGAGTTTATCATAAAGTAATCTTGCTACCTTCACCTTTACTTTGAGATCATATTCTAGTATGTTCTTAGAGAATATAAAATAAAACGATATAAAAAACGGGCGAGATCTGTATGTTATAAACATATGTATATACAGATCTCGCCCGTTTCTCTGTATATGGGTAGGCAGAGAACACGGATCCCCATCTGTCCCGATGCTGACAAACCACTTTCGCTTCATTGACACTCATACACACTCCGCGGTTCTATAACCTAATTATAAACATAATTAAGTACTTCTAACCTATCAACCATTAACATGAGACACCTTACTCATCATCGGACACATCCTTACTTACCTTTTTTACATGCAGATATTTAATATAAAAACAAAAAGATAAAACAAAAACTCGTTCACGACCATTAACCATTGCGGGGTAGTCAGAGGTTCAGGTGTCCATCTCCGCAATTACGAAGATAGTAGTTCTATGACCACCCTCAAAATTCATTTCCATTGGTACAAGCTCTAACGGGATTTAAACCCTGTACCCACAGGTACAGCGTCAAGCTCCAAACAACTGAGCTACGTCGAATTAAGTAAATTTACATCATAAATTTTAACATCTGTCAGTCATTAAAAACTCGATTCCAATTTAACTTTTTCATCAAGTAACTTGAGACAATTGAGTGGGCACTGAAGGCGGTTACCTTGGCAACGGCTACCGCGGCCCAACGGGCACCAGTGACCCAATTAACCATCTGCCTTTCTTACCGCATCTTCGTTTCTTATCACCGTGTCTCAATGAGACGTGTACTTGATGTTTTCCTTGTATTACAAAGTCAGTAGTAATTATACTTTAGGAAATAATTAGTTGTAACTTTACGTTTTGTTAAAAAATTGAATCAGGTTTAGACTTATTGTGTTATGTGTACAGTGTTGATTAAAATGTGAAATGAGGTAAAATATAATCAGAGAATACATAAATTTATAGTTCTTAGCTTAAAGTGGTTACCTAAAGTGACAGATTTCCTATACTATAAAAGGCTATATTGGAAGGGGTTATGTCAACCCCGCAAGGGATTAGAGGACGTGAATGTATATGTATGTATGTATACAGATTACTTCAGTGATCTTGACTTGGTTACCTAAAAACTCAATTGTATTTCAAAAATGTTGCAAGTGTTAATTTTTCTAATTGTGGTACGGTTTTGAATGCATATGTAAGTGTTAATTAATGTCGTTATGTATATATAACTCTGAACCAACGGAAAAACTAATAATAACTATATTTACATTAATAATAAACGGCGACAATAATTTGCATTTTAATTGTGCCAATTTAGTGACATTTTAGCTCTATTGTTAGGTTTTTTAATATAGATAAGTACTGAATGACATTGAAATATTCATATCTACACAGTCATGTACATAATGCCAATCTTGTGAAAAAGGTTTCATGTCACGTGATTCTGTTCAACCTTTAGAGAAATAAATGTATGTACGAGTAACTATATTGCATACTTCCCATTCACGTCTCGAACTTAGTAAGTAAGTATTGTTATCCTTAGTTTTGATATACAAAGGCCTAGCACTAACTCTAATATAATATACCTTCTTTGAGAGTTTTTTTATCCCTAACTATAAATTAAAGGTAACAAAACCTTTTCGGGATCTTCAATTCTGTCCATTCCTTCGGAAACACTCCGTCCTATACTGCCAATATAAGTTAACTTGAAGCAGCGAATCATATATGGATAACGGCATAATTATTCCATTCATGGCCACTGAAAAACCCATCATAAATTATATAATTAACAGCAAGGAGGTTGCTTAACGAGTTTTTGGAATGGCCACGTTTTATTTATAGTTCTGCTGTGTAGTCTTGAAGCTGATGTAGCTCAATGGTTTGGCAAAGAATTGGTAAACTATAGTTCCTGGATACGATTCCTATTGGAGCATGTAACAATTGAATTTTAGTGCGTTTTCACAAACTGAATTAGTGACGTGATTTGAAGATACTTACTAACTATTTTCTATCAATAAAGGCAAAAGATTTCGTCACTATGCTCCCTCATAAATTTAGTATATTCATCTCTGTAAATATATTGGAAGTAAAGAGTGTGTATGCATCTCGAAATCTGTGCAGTTTCGTAATACATAAGGTACGAAGAACAAATAGGTTTGTTCTAAACTGGGTTAAACGAACACTAAGAACAAACACACACATATTATTCGAGAAATGCTGTTCATTGTTTACACATACACTCATAACATAGACGTATGCATCAAGACTATTATCCCTTGCGGAATAGTTTGTGAGTTTATTGTGCCTATGACCAAGGTTACATGTATTATGCGTTTACTGACTAAATGCGCGCTTGTATATTACAAATGTCACAAATTGACGTCATTTAATACATTCAGTGAAGTATCAGTGAATATAATATCCAAGCAATAAAATTAAAAGTATATAATATTATCCATTATTTACAGTGTTTTATTTTTCATTGTTAAGTAATGTGAATCGTGTGTAAGATTTCCTATACCAAGAGAGCTAGAACCTTACTAATAAATTATGTAACTTCCAACCCAGTAAGCAAAATGGAAGATTGACCGTAACTGTCGAAAGGCCATTGGGAAATCGCAGATGATTGACAAGTTACAGACTTGGAATCGTCCGCTGATTTCCTAATGCAAAGTGTTGGGAACAAAAACGGAGTTTAAAACAGTATTATGGAAAATTGAATGTTAGGAAAGAACTGTCTTGACATTGATGGTCGGATCACAAGAAAGAATTTCTATGGTTTTTAAACCACCATTGCGTAGGCTATAGAAAGAAATTAATTACTTTGTTGTACAAACGATAGATGGCGAGTTACACAACATACAACATGTATATACATAAAAGTCAACAATGTAATAGGTCACTTCATCCTATTAAGGAACTTTCTAGCCGAAGACAAGTAATCAGAATTAGTAACGAGAATATAAAGTTTATTACAAACATTCTTTTCCATACCGTATTTTGATTTGGTACCCCAAGATTCCGTCTACTCTTTAGATTATGTAGTACGCGATGTATGTTGTCAGAAGCTTGACTGTCAACATTGTAAACTTTGGACGGTCTACAATCACTTTTTTATCTTTTTCATCAGTAGTCAACATAACAAAAGCGTTCAACGTAATTTGAATTTCAATATAAAGTATATTGTATGAAACTAGTGCATTTTTTAGCTATTGATGCATGTAATATTATTTTATAACTAAAAAAGATATTGAGCCATATTCGCCTCCGTCACCTTTGGATGAAATTCAAGAACCAGTCAAGCGTTACCAACCCACTGATCGCCCAAAATGAGACAAAGTTACATCATAACGATTGTGTTAATTATTTTCTTACTTTGTTTGGCTAGTGGATTGCATTCTTATTATTGTAAAGTTGTAATTGTTTTTATAACCTTTTTGTAACTTGTAACTAACTTATACATACAACACAACGATGATTATCTCTAGTGGAGTAATCTGTGTAATAATGTCGTGCAGGAATTCGCTAGACTCGACCGAAACCTTACCAAAATAACAGAATATAAAATAATATTTATTTACAGTCGAAAACTTATATTTAGAAAACTCGTATAATGAATTATTTCGTTAAATTCTACTAGATATATATAGTTAAATGCTACTAGATTTTCTTTTTTTAATACAAATGGCGTTTTGTGTAAATATATGGCATTGTCTATGGCTGGGGTAGCGACAATTCTGCCAAAATCACGTATTGGATAATGGAAAGCAGGATTTCAACTCGTATTAATATACCTTATAATGTCTGCAGAGTTTATTCTCTGCAGGTTTTTCCTTTACGAAATTCCAATACTCATTTTGAGGACAATTTTTCATGTGTTTTTTTTACTTTCAATGATTTATGACGTTGATGATTTTATGATAATAAATAAAAAAGCAATTCATTTCATGTCATTATTTATGTATTTTTAAGTAGCATGTACCAGGGTAGCATACATAGTGCAGTGAACGGCTCATTTGATCCGTTTGTTTGTTAATTGAGAGCGGTTTTAATTGCATCCGCATGTCCGCGCTCTTCACGCAGCCATAAGCAATTAGGTGTAGCAGAGAGCCAATTAGATGGATAGATGGATTTTTCCTTGTATTTTCAGGTGGGAGTGACAGGTAATAGGTGTAAGAAAATAGTAAGTTGTTATTAGTTAACGCGTAGAACTTACATAGATCAAATTGGAGAAATTCTTCTCAAGGTGTACGTAATGTGAAGAACAGAAGAGCAAGTATGACAAGGTTAATGGGTGTGAGTGAAGCAAGAAAGATTTGTCAGGATCGTTTCAGGTGGCGATCGATAGTCTCTGCCTATCTTTTTGGGGGTGTATGTAGGGTTGGTAGTGAAAGGGATTACTAGTGGCAAACGTTGTCTAGTTATTTATCATCTCATTAGGGGTAGTCAGAACGTTGGAGACATGTTTATCGGTTATATGGAATTTCTGCACATAAAATCGGGATTGTACATCATACGAGACATTCATAAACAAAACAGGTGATTAGCCCTATCATCAAATAGATAGTAAAACGTTTCGTAACTTATAGTACTATTGTTGGTAACTATGGAATTGTAGGAAAGTGACAACCTATAACCTAATATATGAAATGACCAAACATAACGTTAGCACATAAAAATTCACGACCTTTAACCCTTAAGAAGTGGTCAGTGGTTCGAGATCGTGACTGTGAGTGAAGTTAGTGAGTGATTGAAGTGAGTGGCCACCTCAAAAACACTAACCAGATAGTCATCACCTAACATGATAGGTAGTAACCATCCGGTTAGTAAGCACTGACTATTAACTTACAAGAACAAGTAAACCTTAAATACCAATTTAAACGACTTATAGTTATAGTCCCGAACTAGCTGGGACGTAAAAGAATGATAGTTATCCGTTCTTCCGGCATGCCGTAGGAGGCAACTAAGGGACTAGAGGTAGATGGAATCTATTCGGCGATGGGCTAGCAACCTATTACCATCCATGTCCACAAACAACCCAATCATCACAATCCCAATATTCATGTTAATGAGTGACGAAGATATTTTCAAGTTTCCAAGATTCTGTCCATCCCAAAAGGGATAAAAGGACGTGAATGTATGTGTATGAATGACTATTACTTAGTCCGAAGAATTTCGTAAACTAGAAGTACTCTTTTATAATTACTCGATTACTATTCACGTAACGTTTCATTAGAACGTGAACTTTGTTTCATTACAATGTTATTGGTTCCAAACTCAATTTAAATTCAATGCAACTGACATAAGGTTAGAAATGTTACGTATACACACCACGGCCTTTACCTTTCGGAGTGGTCAGAGTAATAAAAGCCTCCCTTTCATCATCTTAATAGGACTTTTGTAAATGTAACTGATTATTAACGATGTAAATTATATTTATTGTACAATTTGAATTAATAGAAATAGAATGCATTTTCTCCCAGAGAGTCTTTGATAAACGGAAACACTATAAATAAACGGAATCCATGAAATGATAGGTTCGCGACCTGTCACTTATATACATACATATATTCACGCCTCTACGTCCCCAACGGGGTAGACAGAGACTATGAAAGCGGATGGATGAAAGGAGGGTAACAAAAATCTATAAAGCCAAAGTGGAAGGTAGAATTGGACTGGAAAGGCCGCATAGAACTTATACGGATCAAATTTGAGATATTTTTCCCAAGGTGGGTGTACGTAGTGTGATGATCAGAAGAGCATGTATGTGAAGTTTAATGAGTGTGAGTGAAGTAAGAGAAATGTGTCAGGATTGTTTTCAGTGGCGATCACTAATATTCTAACCCCAAAAATAATAATTAATGAGAACGGTTACGGAGGAGGTTGTATACGAGATTCTGTCCACCCAGAAAAGGAATTAACATAGCCAGTATATGTATATATTTATTCTCCTACGTTTCCAAACGGTTTATAATTTCTTAATCGAATTCAATGCAATTCAAATATTAACAGTAAATGAATTTGCCGCCATCGTCATAAAGCGCACTCTACACTTACAACAGAGCACCCACAGTTTCTTGTGAGATTCGCTCTAAAGAGCCGGAACGGCTTAACAATTAATATTCTTTGCCTCATTAATCTGTTCTTTCTCAATCTATTAACCAATGTATTTGATGGTGTTTTATTTGTTCTAGTTTGGCCTTCAAATTGATTATTCTGTCTTAATAGATACGTTTCTTTTAAAGTATTAGACCTAAGCTTATGGATTATTCTAAATAATCTTTCGTAACATATCACGATTGCTTCTCTGCACAAGGGTGGATATCACGGATCCCCATCTGTCCCGATCCTAAGAAACTACTTTCGCTTCATTGACATTCATACACACAAGTCTTATAAAGTTAAGACATTCAGTAATACATATTGCACATAACACTGTGGTTCATTTTGAAATCGCAATCTCACTATTGCATTTGTTAGCTTCGTTGTCTGTCTTGGTCATATCACCAAAGAGTTGACTTTAGGATTCTGTTCAAATGTGGAATAAAGGGCATGTTACAATATGGTATCTCTGGTGGTCACAACCATAGACAAAGATTAACATGGTAGTGCTATAATGAATTATATACATACTGCAAAAGGATAACATTGTATGGAGAGGTGCATTGATGTAGAGGAACAGGGATCCTTGATGTCTGTCTACCCTTAAGGACAGGCGTGACGTGTTTGTATGTAGACTACGCACACACATATTTTCACGCCTCTACATTTTAACCTGACAAGAAAAGACTATTGATCGCCAACTTTAAGATCCCAGTAAATCTTTAATGACACAGTCACATCCTTGTAAAATACATATGAACACACGTAAAATGCTTGGATCTGTCTTTCTTCCCGACGTATAAGAGGCCATTAAGGGACTACTAAATCTAACCACTGATTGAGTACGAGCCGTAGGTATATATACGGTCACGTCTTTTATTCCGTTTAGGAGTGGACAGAACCTCGGAGGCATATCTTTGACCGATTTAATCGTGCATTTTAGGCTTCTCCTCGCATTTACATGGAACATTGCTGACAGGTTGATCGCCCATTGTCCAATATATGCCCTGAATGCTTAATCGCCTTCTTCGAGATGTCGGGTAGAACGGCAGCTAGTTAGTATTTTTAGGCCCCAGCTAGCACGGGTAATGAGGTTTATGAGATCTTTGATACTACCTCCTCCTCTATAGGAAAAGGGGCGTGATGGATATGTAGTATTCTATTTACGTCATATACTCCCTCGGAATTTATTCATATTTATATATAGATAACCAATTGATGACTATTAAATATGCAAACACGAACAATAAGAATATCGCGTCACAATACACTTGACTATTGACGTAAAGACATACACAGACCATAACAATGAACCCTTGCAGGGTAGTCAGAGGTTCTCGTATCAATAGCTGAATTTGCAGAGTAGTTACCCGATTTAATGGCCACATCGAACCCAGATAGTCAGCACTTAACTAAACAGGTTTATAGATAGTTTTCATTAGTCGGGAACTTAAATAATTAGTTGTAATCGAACATTAAAGTTTTTATAGTTTGAAACTAAAGTTCGTAACTATAAGCAACAATTTAAAATACGCATACAAATGAAGTACTTTATAACATGTTTTCAAAACATTGAAACACGCGCACACAATAATTAATGTCATTTAAAACATTTTTTTTCATTCATTGTATCTCGATTGTCGCAAAACCGTTCAAAATAACTGCTATTAAATATTTGGTACAAACTAAACAATACAATGTTTTTGTTACATAGAAATCGTAACACAAAAACCAATTACGTTTATTAGGCAACGATCAAAACAAAACGTACCTCGTTTTCGAGAACAGGCTACAAAAAAAACAACAAAAAAATCCAAAATAAAATCACATCTACCTTTTCCTTTATATCCTTGTTAAAACTCCAGTGAACACACAGAAAAATCCACAAAATAAGCACTAGTTTTTGTTGGTTTTTGCGTAAAAACACTTGGAAACGAAACTTTTTCTGTGAGCGTTATTTGACAGCTGCAAGCGCGGGAAGCGTGCGTTTACCACGGCGCGCGCGAACCGACTAGTTGACCAACCAAGATGGACACGAGATCGTAATTGCATTAAACGCGGCAAGTTATTTAGAAACCGGCATAACAATTTGTGCTTGTGCATTCATACTGTTGATATTTCTATTTGAAAACCAGTCACGAAGTGTCGGCGAGTCTACAAGGATTTTGTGAGGGTTTGCTAAGACAATACACGGGTGACCGTGTCCATTTTAAAATGTTTGTATATTTATTAATACTGTGTTATTGTAACATGCGACTTACCTGTATTTTTTAATAATGATTTACTTGTTTTGTATAAACCACAACAAAGAGAATAGTGACAGGTACATAACAATATTGGACGTACAGAAAAACAACTTTTGAAGAAAGGTTCTTGATAGCCGTTTATTCTGTCCACTCCTGCAGAGATATTGGTCGTGAGTATAAGTATGTAACACTGATAACAGTACAGTAAAATACTATAAACTTGTGCTTCACCGGGAATCGAATCCGGAACCATACAACATTGCACATTGATCTGTCAATGTGAATTGATGAATAGGTACAAGTTTTGCATTGTATATGTAACCGAACCAGTTTTTTAGCCTTATCGATGTCGAATATGGCAACTTGTTATGAACGTGACCTTCAACTATGATGCACATCTCGAATGTATAGCATAAGAGGCGATATTTTGGGTCAGGTACCAGTACTAGTTTGGGATTACAATAATGTACCCAGCTGCCTTATGACATATCAAAAAAATGCGACAAAAGTACTGAGGTATTCTAATGTATTTTTGAACAATGGGCCCAAACAAATGACATTGACCTTTTTTATATAGTTCTGCTGGTGTATCCAAATTCTGTTACAAAATACTCCTGTTAATTTATTACGTCAAATTACTATCGCAATACCTTGAACAGTACTAAAGTTGAAGTAGACGTGGCCATATCGAATCCACTTTTGACCAATGTCAAAAGTGGATTCGATCCACTTTTGATGGTCAGCACCCAATGTGAGTCACGGAGCTATTCAAATTGTACAAGACAATCTTTGGCTTCCGAATCCTTTGCCGCAACGAGTCTCATAATGCTTCTACAATTAAATACTCACTCATTTTATCCCTTTTGAGATGGCTAGAACCAAAGCCTAATATTGCTTGGTCGATTTAAAAGATCTATGGGGGCTGTGATGTTAGCAATACAGTGATATTTTTCTAAGTATGAACGAATACAATAAATGTTCGACACTCTTTTATTTCGAAAATATACAATAAAGTACTTAAATAAACATTATAAAAATAAACGCGTTATATAAAAATAGAGATTCGTTATACAAATCCACTATACTTATGGTAACTAATACAAAGCACTCGATATTAAGCCTATATAGTCCTTTTGGTAATGATTTCTTAAAGTTTTAAAATACATATAATAAATAACATACGAATACATTCACGCCCATTATTTCAGAAAGAGTAATTCAGTTGAATAATGGTAAGAGAGGTGAAACATTACTTAATTGAATACTTTCGCAACATTAGAAGTATATATTATTACCTGATCTTATACAGATGTATATATGTGAAATCGTACTCAGTCGTAATGAGGAAAATATAGAAAAATAATTCCAAACCTTTAAGTAAAAATGGGCGTGATGTATTTGTACGCGCGCAAGTTTATGTTAAATACAATATTGTCATATTAAAAGCACCTACATATCTTACATCTGACCACAAAAAATATAATATAAATTTGCAAATACTTATAAATTATTATAAAAATGAACTACAGTATAATCGTTTTGTACAAAATACGTGTAATATTTGTGACAATACTTATTTATATCTTTTGACAGATCTTTTCAATACTCAAAAATAACTATTGAAATTGATATTAGAACGAAGGTGTATGTATTTTTAATACTTTTTTTAACACACAACTTCGCTCCTTTTTTCTAATTGTAATTCGCATAATTATTATACTAACTAATGTACAAGTTCATTTTAATGGTAAAATAATGTATGAAATAAATTGAGAGCAATAAATATGACACTACAGAGACAAATATAAAACTTTACATAGCTAAAATATTAAATCACTTTGAGACTTTTCAATAGAGACTTGATTATTTATTGAATTTGAAATAAAAAGATTATTTTGATAATCATAATAAAAGGGCCCCTGGTTTAGTTTAGATTAGATTATTATAATTCATCTTGAGAAGTGTTTGCATTATGAAAAATAATCCTGTGTATGTAATACATATCGTATAAAACATAAATTCTATAGAAAGTAACCTATTTAAAAGGTATCCTTTACAATTTTAAATATAAAATCGAACATATAATAGTAATTAGTTTCAGTTTACATCTAATGAACAAAACCACGCTATTGTCTCTTAATACAATGTAAGGAAATTATTATTTATATCAAAATACATATAAATCGGTAATATCTAAAAGGGGACATATCACATTGTGTTTAAGGTGATATATGCCCTTTAAGAAAATATATATTTATATAAGATCTTCCTTATGTTATTATAATAGATTAAATACCAGATCTTTTGTGCACAAACTTAGAGAGTATAAATAATTAATTACTAAAGAGTTGATTTACTCGATAAAGTTCAATGGTACGAATTTGTGCGCATTTTATAACCTCACACGGTTCTTATCTCTTTGTACTTAAGGCCTATTATTGAATAATGTTAGTCAAAAATAAAACTTAAAATTACATCCTTAATTAATGATACTGGTAAGATAGAACTGGATAACTTTTAGTTTAACTTATAGTTTGGACCAATTTCACTAAACTATAATATTAGGTACAGATTAGGTAAGTAAAATAACTTGATAAATAAAATCACATTTGACAGATGAACAAAAACGTATATAAGCATAATGAACATGCTCTGAAAGGTATACAAAGCGTAATCTATAAGATGTTGACATTTATATTTTAATTTTGAAGTTATCTCTAGCAGATATTCATTTGAAACATATAGTAGTACATATAGATTCTCACAAGTTTTCTTCATACTATGATTATGTTCTATACCACATGTGCCATACCAATCACATCACTGAGAAAATAAGTTTAAAACATACAATGATACCTATTACGTATAGGCAGATGGTCATAGTTAATACGTCGCGATTGGTATTATAAAAACCTAAGGTAAACGTAGTTTGATACAAAATAATCGTTCCAGTATTTGATACCAAATTGTTAAAGTTTAAGGTGTAAATACATATAGTAGTAGACTTAAAGCTTTTAATACATAGTAAGGCTTAGAAATTCGTTAGATTTAAATTCTTCACAACTTTTAGATCAATTTAAAGTAGTTTCATTAAAATGTTTATAAAATATTTCATTATTACTTACATATTTACGATAGCGGTTTTACTCAATCTCGTTCCAAATAATACTTCTGATTATCGTGCTTCTCACTCTTACAAACTTTGTATATATTTCTCTTTCACACATCCATTCTCTCTTTGATATTACCCTTTCTTCCAATATTTGTAAAAATACGTTAAATTCAATCTACGCCCTGTTGCCATAACTTCATATCCATTCAAAGAATAAACGTAAGGTAAGGTTTCATTAAAGACTAGTATAGGTAAATTATTTTCGAGAGTTTCATACTCATATTATTTACCGACCCCGAACCAGTTGAAAATATAAAAACAATTCACGAAGTTTTAGCTATTTAAACCATACATATCACCTCACGGCACTCAACATGATAGATGGCATACAAATGACTTCTCATACACTAGTGCCTGATCAAAAGCACATACAAATATGTAGGATTTCAGACACCAGTACCTTTATTCTGCACCTATTACATGAATAGATACATACTCGACTCGAACATTCGATTTTTATTCATCAGATCTAAACAATTCTACGTTGCTATATTACGTTTGAGATTCACCAATCATATTGATTATTTACTCCAACCATCCTATACTTGTAAAAAGCCACCTTGCACGTCGAAACTAATTTACCTACACTCCTTAAATACCTACACAATAGTCTTACTACCATAGGTACCAGGGACACATAAATCTTAAGAGTAAAACGTGAGTACAGCTGCGTGATTTCCTCTGACCAGCAATACTCTTTCCGTCGCCGTGGCTATAGATTGTAGCCAGGCGAGGTACAAGGCTGGTGGGACGACCGCTCGTCTCCTAGGCATGGGCAGGGTTACGCAGACCAGCCTGGCTCCGGTGGACCACTCGGCGATCAACTCTCGGAGACGGAGGTGCCTGTATGTTCGGTCCTTGGCTGCTAGCAGGTCCGATTCGGTGATGCCGGCTGTGGATATAATGATTGTAAGTGGGGATTGGAAAGGAAGGTATTAGGAATACTAAATACAAACTAAAATGACACATTATTCATCACTGCCCACTTTCGAGTATACAAGAGATTCAGTAAACTCCATTAGTATGCAATAGTCGTGGCCATAGAAATTATGATACGTGGACAACAAATTTATTAAGGTCGAATGTAATTTTAATCAATTTCCATGTTCTTCCAAATTCTCGTGTTATGTAGCCTGCTATTTGAACACATTAGCGGCATCAAAAACGAAAGAAACTTGTACTTATGGCCCAATAATACCTTTTAAAACTAAAACGGTAACTAGGGCAGGATTTATAAACAAATACATAGTGATGTTACTTACAATTACTGTCACTTGCACCCTCCTCAGTTTTAAAAGGTTCTATGAGCCTGTCGAAGTACTGCAGAGTGGATTCGCGGGGCTTTTTCGTTATGTCAGGAATCATTTTCAGTGCGGAGTAATCGATTCGGAATTTGGACAGCAAAGACGCCATGCTGGGAAAAATAGAGAAGCATTAATAATAAGTCCGAGACGTATATAGAATGCTAATAAGCTGACTTTCCTCCAACTTGCCCAAAAGTAAAGGAAAGGCCACTAGAAGACTAAGGGCCAACAAAAATAATGCCCTATAATGACTTCTGTCACTGTCATCTGGTTATGTCTTCAAGGAAATAAATATATATATTCGGTTTATCTCTAATCATATACCACGATTAAGATTATGTATTCACTAGCACCCCTTAAAACTAGTCTTAAAAGTACAAACTATGATGAAATGAACTCCATCCAGCCATTACTACTCAGTAAGGCGTAAATTGTTCTTGTTTTGTGGCGTAACCTTGGGAAGACCTACGTCCAGCAGTGGACTAAGATAGGCTGATTGATTGATTAAAGGTATAATCGACGTAATGTGTATGTAATACTTCAAGTACTTACTTTCGCTCCTCCAATTCGATTTCCGTGTTCTTGTTGGCCAAAGTGAAGACTCGAAGAGGACATGAGGACCAGGCTCGCCTCGTGGACAGAATGTACGGCAGGAGAAGAGTTAGACCTGCAGCATACATGATTAAATGAGAATTTAAGCAGAGATGAGTCCAAAGTAATTTGCCAGTCTGTGGTCTCTATCAAACCCTCTCTCTATAGAGGCAACGGGAGTGGTAAAAAGTTACAGTAAAAAAGGTGATTCACGGTTAGATCAATATAAGTAAATTTCTTTTCTAGATATGTTCAAGTAAATCAACACTATGTACTTACTATACTTTGGGTGTAAATGTTACGCCGTATTGTCCTGACTACAAATCTCACAGATAACCTTGGCAACTGCCCTGGAAATTCATTTTCCAATAATTCTTATACTACAATAATAGACGGAGTCGGTCGCAACGGACCTACACAGCTGACCTTGATAAATACACCCGCAAATTACAGTAAGATTATTTCATGGGTACGTTTTCATATCTTTTTACCTCCATCGTCATACAGCCACCATACATCGACGGTTCCGTTCTGCCGTTTCGTGAACTGTTCCACGGACGTAAACGAAGACGCTCGCCGCGCAGTCGCGTGCCCAAAGGCGCGGCGCACCGCACTGCCGAGGCTGCGTTTCCTGTAAGAGTTAGGTTAGGTAAAATTCATACATTCACAGGTCTACTTCCCTATCTATCAGATACTAAATCATTGCCTCGAATGATCCTGACAAATTTTCTTTGCTTCACTAACACCTTTAAAACTTCTTATCCATGGTCTTCTGTTCTTCAAGCAACGCACAAAATACAGCCGCCTTGAGAAGAATCCGAACCTACCTACTTTTGGAATATTTGTTCCATTATTTCAATTGTGAGAAAACCTGCTAATCCTTCAGAATAGGAAACAACAAACGTGTGTACACTTACACGTATGCTAATTGCCAATTGATGTAGGTTTGCATATAATAGAAATACTATATAGTGAAAAACCTTTCTTTGTATATTACATTCATATGTTCATATAAGTATAATTATATACTAACGATTCCTTCTCGAAGCCTTTAGGTCGGAGGTCAGTGAACCCATTGGTGGCCGAAGGGTCTGCGGAGACACCCGCCCTGCGCAGCTGCGGGGAGCCCAGGGATAAATCTGATAGGCTACTACCTGGAACATGACACATTAACATAGTATAACATTACATTACATAGACGAATGAGTTTCTTTTGGGACGACATATTATATATAGTCCATTAGATGAGACAAAATATACCCCAACTCCTGTGATAGTGTAGAACTAAAAATAATTCTAAATGGCTGGCTTTCATATTGGCTAATCTAAGGAGACAATAAGGCACTATATAACGCCTGAACACAATATGTTAGCATCCTAAAATAGCTTGGATGTTTAGACAGCTTCCTTGTTTGAAGGCATGTTGTAAAATGCATCTAAGGGTCTAGGAATACCAAAAATCTATGGCTGGATAACTATTAATTCACAACATAAGTGTCCTCAAGATTTTATCAAGTTCACAAAACGTGCTAAAAAACATACAAACTATGAAAATATTTTAGAATACATCCTACAATAAGTAAACATAAAAAACGAATGAATCGATAGGTATGCTTACAAAGCGATATTATACGGAGCAAAATTATAGAGAGGAAAACCTAATATATGGTAGGGAACAAATCGTCACAACCATAGAACACAGACGCATGACTCTCTATAAAGACTAGACAAATTATCATAGTTTTGATTCGACAGTATTTTATTCACTTCAAATTAAACACAAACGCAAACACGTAGTTTGGGTTTACCATATTTGAGATATTTTCAAAAAACTCTCTTCTGTAAAGTATAGAAAATTAAGATACGTCTCTGTTCTATAATTGTGACCACACATTTATAATTAACACATAGCGACACACAGTATTCTTACCTTGCGACTGCGTATTGAGACTCTCGAGCGATTTGGATTCCTTCTGATGATCCCCCATGGAACCTGCCGTACGCGACACAAAGCACAAGAACGTTAGTTACTATAACTTAATAACATATATACTTTGAAGCATGTTAGGTAAACAAATGGACAACTTAATGTGTAAAGGTGATATAAGATGACTCTATAAGTCGGCGAATATATGTAAAAAGATCAATGAAGCGTATAAAGGCGAATTAGTGAAATTGATTCAAAACACACTGATGTCTGCGCACCCCTCTTGGTCAAATGCATATAAATATGGTAAAAGAATGAAACCCCTATGAAAGGAAATGCGAGACGAAACTGATAATAATGGAGGGATGAAATTGATGCATAGTGAAAAAGTCTAACAATTGAATTCTTTTACGGTGAGGGAAAACATCGACTATATCTGACAAATGACAGTAAAAACTAGTTTATATCAATACAATTGTAAATCACAGTTGATAGTGGTCACTCAATTTCTGACAACCCCAAAAGCGTTTTATCGTCATAATGGCAAAGAATTTACATATGTCCTTAATACCAAAGTTATGTTTGATATCAACAGAAAATTAGTCACTACTCAGAAACATGTTACCACCACCTCGTTTAGTTAAACTTACGCGACAACGCTGTCAGGTCCCTCTGGTTAACGTCGTGAAGATACGCCTGCAGCTCTGTGTCGAGGGTTTCGTCGCAGAAAAGACCTCCTTCGACCCTCAAGATCGCTATCGCCATGTGGACGTCCAGAGCTTTGCTATATACATAGAAAAATTGTATCACATATATGAATTAATTTTTTTCTGCATATGTATACATTTACATTCTTGTCCTTTAATCCCATTTAGGATGGAATGAACTTTAGGAACACGTTAATATCTCTTAGATCACTTTTGAGCGTGAACATTTGGGGTGTAATGTGTTTTGCATTATTGGTGACAGGTAGCTAGCCCATTTCCCAGTAGAATATAATGACCTCTAATGTCTTAGTCTTCTCCTACAACATGCAGGTAACAACAAAATTTTCTCCCATAATCACCCCAACGACATACCAAGGAAAAAAAGCATCTAGTTATATACTATGCAAAGAAGGACTATAACTACTTACTGCATAACCTCGACGTAATCGAAGAACTCTTGCCTTGGGCAGGTTTGCCAGTCTTCCTTGAAGCCCATCATTAATATGTTAGGTTTCAATTTTCCTAGGCCACTAGCCTATAACCAATAAAAATAATAGAAACAAATCCCTGATATGACATTTCATATTGAACTAACCCTTTTCTTGTTTTTTATTACGATGGCTACAACATTAGATACTTTGTTTATATGATAACATGTTTTCCATAACAAAAAATAGAGGGTTTTAGTAGTTTATTTTAACCTATCTATCAACCAATTTTTATATTTGCTACTAAACAAAATATAGAGGAACATTATTTGACTTTAAATTAAAACCTATCCCACCTGTATAAGGGCACTAGCGCCATCTTTGAAGCTGACGTCGTCCACCAGGCTGTAGAACGCCTTGATCTTCCTCTTCACGAACCAGTGGTAGCTCCTGTTCGTCAACGCCTCGCGCGCACGGTGGCTTACTTGGCCCTGCAACGACGCTTTTAATATTGTAATACTGGGTTGGATTGGGACTTCAATACAATGGGACTGACTGCTGACTTTAATGTATAACGCAAAGGTAACGAAGAGATTTATAGTAATAATACGACTTGGCATCTTCGCCATATTTTGCTTAGTCGTTAGAGGGTACCTGTATTTTTTAATTTATTTTTAGGGAAAACCTAAACATTCCCAATAATTTTCATTCTTGTATATAACAACAGGCGTAATACGTCATAAGACCTTCATGACTTTTTGTACTGTATATTTGTTTCAAACATTAGCACGCTGAGTATATATGTATATAGTATCGCCTACTTACTTGTACGATATGCCCACACAGCATCAAACTCAGCCCTTTGGTGAGCAAGTACGCGAAGTCTGTCAAGATAGGCCTCTCACCAGGGAATCCAGTTAGAACCAGAATCTGCGGCCTGAAAAATATATATTATTCACAGACAAATACTGACAAGAGGCATGTTTCCGTTCTTTTTGTGGTGGACAGAACCACGGAGACAAATCTCTTCGGCCACTTTCTACATCATGCTAAATAGAGTAGTAATTTGTGATTGATTAAATAAATTAATGTTAATATCTTCTAAATAATTCCATTTTTAATGTTCCATATAAAATCACATCCTATACTTATACATACATTCAAGTAACTTTAATCCGAGATATAATATCTGCCTAAGTCACTATTTAGCATTAATATTGGGGTTGTGATATCATATGAAACATTGGTGACGGGTTGCTAGCCCATCGCATTCTATTTACTCCTAGTCTCTTAGTTGCTTCCTACGACATGTCGGGAAGAACGGCAGCTAGTTAACATTCTTTTTACATGCCAGTTAGCACGCTATAATTATAACAAGACTTAGGACACTATTACACCAATAGTAAGAAGGACAGCTAAATGCAAGCTATCTAAGTCACAGACTATAAAAATTTTAACTGACCTATAATTCTTCACGTGCTCTGTAACAGTGTTCAGAAGCTGTACGCTGGACAGCGCTGTTTTGTATGACTGCGCCTGCGTAGTAGATCCCCAGTTCACGTCTGTGAAATAGATAAAAATTTCCTTAATACGAAATTACGTAAAATATATTATATTACTTCATTATTGTTAGATTATTAGACCTAAATTAATACAAAGCGGGATTATCCTGTTCCGTAGTTTGTTTGTAAATAAATAAACAAACAAAGACCATATCACCATTAAGAGATTCTCGTAAGATCATTAAGTTTGTATGGTAACTTACTAATGGTTTCAGTGCGAACAATACATCATGAAGAAGCCTACCCATTTCAATGACAGTGCAAACAACGATAGATATATAAGTTTCACTAAACAGACAGGAACGTATGCCACGTTACCTAGGCTAGGCAAAAACCTCCGGAGCAACAGTGATAGCCACTGAAACTTCTATATCCAAAAAAAGGATAAAAGCGTTCACGACTATTAACCCTTACGGCGTAGTGAGAGGTTCAGGTGTCCGTCTCCGCAATTGCGGGGGTAGTAATTCTATGACCACCTCGAACCCACGTGTTGACCAGATAGTCAGTACTCAATGTGACAATGAAAATGGTGGTAACCAAGCACTAACTTTTGTTTCCTCACGATGTTTTACCGCACCGTAATATTCGATGCATTTCGTAAATGTATTTTTATTAAGAAAATCTACACAGAAATTCATTAAACTTCATTTCCATTGGTACATGTTCAAGCGGGATTCGAACCCTGTACCCACTACAAATATCTCTATACCCATAAAAGGTTAACTAAGTAGCTTTCCTCACGTAGTACCCACCTGGTTTCCGATAAGAGACGAGCAGGTACAAGGCCAGTAGAAAGGCGAAGGTGACCAGCGCCGTGATCCAGGAGATCACGAACATTATGGCCAGGCACATCATCGCGCCCAGGAGGGACAGCCACATGTTGTAGTACTGGAATGGAGTTAACATACTGTATACTTGTGTTAGTTAAAAATGTTAATAGAATGCTATTAGTAAGTTTTTTAGAAGAGGCGTCTAAGGAACTATTGGGTGATAAACTTGTAATCTGCAAACAATAATACATAGGAAGTTATTGGTTTCGGTGTGGGAAATCATTCGTATGAAATACAGTGTAAACTAAGAGAGTATATCTGTGACACATGGTCCTTGAAAGGCCGAATAACTTCGCCGTGATCACCATAGTCACTCAAGGTTTAAATTATCCCAAAAGATCCTACAGTGTATGAATGGGTTAGCTGGGACGTAAAAAGAACTAACTATCTTCTAACGAGCTGCTGTTCATCCCGGCATGTCCTAGAAAGCGCCTAAGAGATAACGCCTCATCGGAATCTTTTGGACGATGGGCTAGCAACTGTCACCAATGTATCATTATGACATCACAACTACAAAGATTGCTAAAATTTGACCTGCGAAATATTGTTAAGTCCCCGAGTCTTCCACCCCGTAAGAGATTAAAGGACGTCTACATGTTTGTATGTAAAATGTTATGTAACTTGTAGGAGTTTACATTAGTATTACATTTATAAACTCACCCTAAAAGTGGGTCTCCATCCGACTGGCTTGGCGAGGCTGGCGTGGAACGTTGAGAAGTTGATGAGCGTGTACGCGGCCAGGAAGAAGTTGGATATCAGCGGCGCTATCTGGTTCAAACCACCTGTAGAGAAAAAAGACATGTAATTAAACTGATTACTTATATACTGTTACTTACTTATATACTACTCTTTTTTTGTAATTTTACATAATTATCATATATACAAATTGCACAAAAAATTCAATACGTTCATTACAGTTCACTATGTCACATTTTAATCAGTTTCTCTCTAATTTGAATAATAAAAAATATACTTAAGTTCTATGTGTCGAATGATTATAACATCATTTTTTATAACAGATAATTTTATAATGAAATCAATTTGTGCGCTTCACATCCGATTATGTGACAAACACCATTACAAAGCTAACATACTCACCCATAAGTATGAAAGCGGTTGCAATGATGAGTGTGAGTACGTAGCCTCTGACCGGCTCGTTGTTCTTGCCGTAGCCCTTCGCGAAGAACTCCAGATATGGGTACAGCTTATCTTTGCATAGGGCCTGAAAATGTACAAACAGAACGTAAAAATACATTCTACACACTGATAAGTTTTTGGGGTCATCAGTATTGGGGGTCCAACGTAGTATTTACATAGGTTTTTTGACACTCAAATCCTGTTTTACAAAATAACTAGTACCCTTGCGGCAAATAAGTTGGTTTCTTTACGTTGTTTACAAAACGAAATACATACTAATTGTATTATGATTATACTAGTCTTTAACTGCTGGCTAGACTGACTGTGACTTTTCTTTACTTGTTGCAACAAGGCCATCTAACACCTAATAATCTAATATTTTGAACCATATAATGAACTATACGTTACCTGAAACACTTTAGTCGCTGACACTAAAAATGCGGTGGCAGACAAAATGTCTATACTTGTCGCAACAAAGACATCTAGCAACATACACTTGCAATACAATTAATAATCTAATATTTTGTACCATATAATGAACTATACCTTACCTGAAACACTTTAGGCGCTGACACCAAAGAGGCGAGGGCAGACGACAGGGTGGCTGCGAAACAACCGCCGTATATCAAAGGGCCGAACCCTGACACCAGTCGTATTACCTGTGAAAAACATCCTACATTATCCAAGCTGTGTTAAAGCAGAGAGGATCTCTAACTATATGTTTACAATGATTACTGAAAAACAATGCATAAGCAAATACTAAACGAAAATAAGCCAATAACTTAAGATTATAATTCTTTTTAGAATATTTCATACATACATACGCTCCACGACTTATGTATACACACTCCCTTTATTTTATTGTGGTGGGGTAGTCAGAGGTTTGAATGCCCATCTCCGAAATTTGGAAGGCATGTTAGGTATGGGTCTCTCGAAGCCCGTGTTGCACTAGATAGATAGCACCCAACGTGACACTGCACATCACTGGTTATTACCTATCCCGAGGAATAAGCAGGTTTCCTCACGATGTTTTGCCTCACCGTTGGCGACTGTATATGAATGATTAGGTACATAAATGAAAAGCACGTATTTATATTCCATTCATTGGTACATGCCATATCCGGAATTCGAACCTAGGACCTTTCTCATATGAAGTAAGAGGTCTTACCCACTTGGATACAGCCGTCATAGAATATTTCACGCGTTTTTATAACCAACGCCGTATTCCTCTAAATAAGTCTGGTATCAATTTATTCAATTCATAAACAATCACAAGTCAAAAACAAACAACTCACATCATTACTGTGATGTAACCCATGGGGGCAATTAGGGGCACAAAGAGTAATATTCGTTGGCAGGTCCATTAGCTCTCCACTGGCATCCCTGAACACTGTCCACCCCACGCACACAGCCATCAGCACGTAGGACAGGGTGGTGAGCAGGATCGCCAATAATGTGCCTTTCGGAATCGATTTGGACGGGTCCTGTAAAATAAATAGGTTTGTAGCAAAAAACATCAATAATCACGGATCATAAGGACCTTCAGATAAATCAGAGATATAAGTGACAGTACCGTGAGGAGGTCTACTCAGTGTAAATCTATTTCTATTGTTAACCCTATTTATTATTGCTCTTAATTTAATTCTGTTCGTCTTTCAAGGATCACACCAGCAGACTTGCTAGATATCTATGTTCAACTTAATTTCTATCACGATTTATTCACTACATCTTCTGCTGGCCCTCAATTTACCCTAATTACATTATAACTTGTTTACTTTCCAAAATTCCATATAGTAATAAGTACATATGTACATACGTTAGGCGCGAAAAAGAATCAATACTACAATTATAGTTAAGAGAAAACCAGTGTAATAATCAATTTGTATAGTATACTTGGTTTCCCTTACTGTCCCGTGCTAGTGTCCCAGAAAATGAATGCGATCTAGTTGCTGTTCTTCCTGACATGTAGAAGGATGCGACTAAGGGTCTAGGGAAATGGAATCTATTGAGCAATTGGCTAACAACCTGTCACCAATATACCATATATAATTTATGCTATGAAGTGACCTAGGAGATATTAAATATCCTAGGGTCTGTGTACCCCGTAAAAGAGACGTAAATGTATATATAGTAAACTCACGACTCACCTTCAGATCCCCGCTGATATTAGCCCCGGCCAATATACCAGTGGCAGCTGGGAAGAAGATGGCGAACACGGAGAAGAAGTTGTGCTCCACTCCCTCGAAAGGACGGAAGTCGGGGCCCATGTTCTGCTGCAGCACCGACCCTGGAGCCAGGAGGTACGGTGTGAGAAAGAATATTAATAGGTAAATATCCTTTAGGTTAAAATATGTAGTCCCGTGCAAGTTGGCATTAATAAATCGCTTATTATGTGTTCCTTTTTTCAGTATCTCTTAGAGAACTGATCGAAGAGACATCATTTAAAAGTATTGTACGTTGAACTACAAATCATTTATCAATATTCCATAGTATAGTTACAATACTCTGTATCTCTAAGTTTCGGTGATAGTCAATGACTGCGTTTTACCAGGTACCCAATACTCAATATTACTATGTAGTTTGGAGATACATCAAAAAAATAAAGACAATATCCTAATATAGATTTATTAGAACGGATGTGCTTAGTGTAAGAAGAATACATGGCTTGATTAGGTTCGGTATGAATGTGTATATGTATGAAAAAGAGAAATTTTCCAGAAGTATTCAAATTTGCAGTCAGTCTTTACCCAACTTTAGAACATTGATTCCTGGACATAACATAAATGTATCCATAACCAATACTCACAATTATACCCAACGAATCCCTGGGCCCGTTCCACGTCGGATTTGGGTCCGATTATGGAGCCAATGAAGAAATCCGCTATAGCCGCTAACAGGATCACTAGAAGGACGATCTGTGCTTTTGCCTCCCACTCCATACCGACTATTACTATACCAGTCAGCAGGACTATTGTTAGGCAACCGTATATAGCTTGGTCCTGGAACATACATATATTGTTTAATTATACATACATACTACATTGCTTTGGGACTTGTGTATACACACTCTTTTTTATTGTAGCGAGATAGTCGTAGTAGTAATAGGTAGTGAACTGTGTAGGATTTACTGAATCCTACAGGAAAAGAGGAAGCTTCCTACCTGGGCAGGTCTTCGTCCAGGCTAATGGCCTGAGTTGGAAATTTGTATATATCTTGTTTCCGTTAAATATTGCAATTGCGCGTTCTAGGAAATTGAATTGTGTAATTATCATTTTATTCTTGGCGGCGTCATCTGTGGTAATTATGTTTAACTAATTGCAACTTAGGTTTACTTAGGTTTTGGCTCTGGAGGTCGCCACAAATTGTATCGCCGTATACAGGCACTGCCTATTACCTATCTTATTATCTATAGCATAACCTGTGGCATAACTATGGCTTCTGAATAAAATTGTAGGCTGTTAGAGCATCTCCCAATAGATTCTATAGAGGGACAGACTTAAATGAAAAGCAAACTGATTAACATTCCCTTAACGAGTTATTTAGCAACTGTAACATTAACTAAAAAAACATAATATGGCATTCATTTACCAAAGATATTCGGAATGTAATTGATGGTTAATCAAACTTCTAGTCACGTGACGTTTCAATAGTACTAATAATAAGAAGACTTGATTACACTAATTACTAACTCACCCATCCTTTATCTACGATATAATAGGCCTCCGGTATAAGCGTGATAAGGGACTCTCCAAAACCTACTACATACATAGCACAGGCTACAGCGTTGGCCATAGAGAATATGAGGCCTATGGACCCACCGAACTCTGGGCCTAAAGACCTGGATATCATGTAGTAGGTGCCACCTGGAATATGAGACATAATTTATGAGTTGGGTTTGAAATAATATATGAACTACACACACACACTTCAAAATGAAATATTAACTATATACATACTTTCGCAACCATTAACCTTAACTTATGCTCTACTATTTTCAAAAAAAAAAGGAAGTTTTCGCTTATTAATAAACAAAGAATTACCTTTGGTTTGTTAAAGGTCGGGTTACAAAGATAATTCTTTGTTTATAAATATACGCAAGTCCCGTTTTCTTTTAAAATTAATAGAAATCGCTAGTCTTTCGAAAAAAAAAAAATAATTATCAGAGTTCGGCTGTAATTTCTCTCAAATTAAGGACGTCGAAATTCTATGGCCACCTTCAACCACGTGTTGACCGTGTCGTCATTTACGACCTTTACGAGGTGTATCCTATAGGTTTTCTCGTTATCTTTTGCCTCACCATAGTATGCGGTGCAATTATTATAGTTTGTTCTTACGACATTGAACACAGAAAAATAAAAAACTTAATTTCCATTGGGACATGCTCTGGATATCCAACCCTGTACTAAATGATACATAATGAAACCCACAACAACTAAGCTACGCTGAAATAAACTATATAATATAATACCGTGAGGGGTGGATAAACGATTTGTCTTTCACTAAAAGGGTGGTAAGTTCATCGCTATTTTTAACTAAAATACAATAGTACTAGTATCGTTGTTCCCCGAACAGGTAATAGTTAGTGCTTGTAAATGGCGACATGGTTTACCACCTGTCAAATTGAGTACTTACTATCTGGTTAACACGAGGGTTCGAGGTGGCCATAAAATTACTACCTTAGCAATTCCGGAGATGGACACCTGAACCTCTGACTACCCCGCAAGGGTTAATGGTCGTAAACACGTTTGTTTTGTTTTTTGGTATTATCGTTAATTACTCACCTCCGCCGAGTGTATGAGAAGATGTATGAATGTCAATGAAGCGAAAGTGGTCTGTCAGTAGGACAAATGGGGATCTCTGATCTCTGTCTACCCCTCTACAGGGAATCAGGCGTGATGTGTATGTATTTACTCACCTCCTTTGACCACACCATTGGTGCTAATCGCTGACATGGACAACGCCGTAATCGTGGTCACAACCGACGTGGTCATAATCAGGAGCACCGATTGCGCTGTAAACATACAAGCATTACGACTGTTATCCTGTGTAGGGTAGGTAAGATACTGAGGGTCATAAAACGTGCATTTACGGGATATAGGAATAAGGAATTCTAAGGGATCTCGTACTAGTCTGGATTCTAAAAAGAATGCTAACTAGCTGCCGTTTTTCCTGGCATGTCGTAGGCGAATAAGAGACTAAGAGTAAATTGAATTAATTGGGCGATCGGCTAGCAAGCTGTCACCAGTGGTCCAAATGACATCGCAACCGAAATATTAATACTAATAAGTAACTTAAGCAATATATATCCGAGGTTCTATCCATTAAAGGGATTAAAGGACTTGAATGTACAGTTAGCGCTAAAAATGCAGTCCCAGTAACTTTTTATAAGGTTTAAGTTTCTAAGAACTAAAACAATATTTTACATTTTAAAACTGGCGCCTCTATGCATTGTCATGGCCACTATACGTTCACGTGCTTCGAAATAAAAAATACTGTCTTTTGTTCTTATAAACGTATACCTCAACGTTACTAGGACTCCACTTTTAGCGTTGACTGTACATATAGGTACTCGTATATAAGTGCGTCTCCGTGGTTCTGTCTACCCCTTGGGGCTTTAACCCCTATTTACGCATATGTTACTCACCCACCCCAGCCTGGCCGACGACCCAGGAGAGTCGCAGGAACAGCATCACGCCCCAAATGTTGAGGAGGCATCGCATCAGCACGCCCTTGATCCAGCCGAACTTAGGCGCACTCGACATCGGGATGGAGCCTACCACGTCCTTCTCTAGGGTTTGTCCTGGCTGGAACATTCATAAATACATACATATATTCACGACTATCTATCTAAATATCTTCAATTTGATATGTATACGTCCTACGGGCCTACCCCGTCAAACTCTACCTTCCATTTTGGCTTTATAGATACACTAGTGACCCGCTCCGGCTTCGCATGGGCACAGATAATATAATACTATACGCATGGGTATAAAATATATAGCCTACTCCACTATTTAATGGATGTCATTATACATATAAACCTTCCTTTTGAATCATTCTATCTATTACAAAAACCGCATCAAAATCCGTTGCGTAGTTTCAAAGATTTAAGCATACAAAGGGACATAGGGACAGAGAAAACGACTTTGTTTTACACTATGTAGTGATAAATAAAGAATATATTCTTGTCTTTTGTCCCGTGCTAGTCAAGGGTGAAAAAAGAATGCTGACTAGCTGACGTTCTTCCCGGCATGTCGTAAGAGACGTCTGGATCTATTGATCTATGGGCTAACAACCTGTCACCAATGTTCCATGTTACATCACAAAATAAATAAAACTTATAGTGCATGTAAATATCGACTTCGTTTACGACCTATCAGATTAGGTACTGTCTATCTGGTTAACACGTGGGTTCGAGGTAGCTATAGGATTATTAACTCCGCATTTGCAGAGAACGTTTGTAAACCTTTATCATTACTGTCTTTTTTCATTATATTGTGTATTTGACCACCTATATAATATCAAATACCTGCCCACCCCTTTGGGAATAAGTAACATAGATATGTTTTGTATATGTTATATGTTAGCTAGGAACCTACCAGGTATCAAACCCGACACTCTAAATCACCAACAATCACGACGCCATTACACTACAATAGTGCCACGGACACCAAGGTCGAAATATGGTCATTACACGGGTCATGAAGTCAATAGGTCGTATTATACATGGAATTTTAACTGTAGAATGCGACTAAGGGATAAAGAGTAGATTTTTTTGTATGTTCCGAAAGATAAATATAATTTTATAAGACACACTGTCGCGATTATTAACCCTTGCAAGTTAGTCAGAGGTTCAGGTGTCCATCTCCGCAAAAGCGTAGAATTTTATGACCACCTCGAACCTGACTTGATAGTCAGTACTCAATGTAACTGGTAAACCTTATTGCCATTTTAAAGGACTGACTATTTCGTTTGTTCGGAGACATTCTTTACGATATTTTCCCTTCACAGTGGTATTCGGTGAATTTTAAAAATGTATTTAATGCTGACAAGCTACAGATCTTCCCGACATGCCTAGGAGATCGGTAAGCAACTAGGGGTCAAAATAATTTATTGAATGATTGGATCGTTACATGTTATTAATATTCTAAATTAATTCATTATAATAACGATAGTTTCCCTTGAAAATTACAAAAGGAAAGATATCATTATTTAGTTCTTACAGCTTCGGTTATTTACGCCCGCAAAGCATTGACCATTCATACCATACACACTCGGCTATTATAGTAAACATACGCTTAACGACTTGTGTATACACACTCCCTTTTTTATTGTGGCTTAGCAGAGGTTTGAGAGCCTATCGCCGAAATTTCGAAGGTATGTTAGGTATAGGTCACTCGAAGCCCGTCTACTAGATAGACAGCACCCAACGTGATAGGTAGTGAGCCGTATCGCCGTATATAGGCACTGTATTATAGTATAACTTTGACTATAATTTATACAAACATACATAACCCAATCTCTATAGAGGGTAAATAGACATCCCAGTTCCTCAATATCCCATTTTTGCATAATTAACATTCGCTCCACATACACACTCGTCCATTACAGCTACTTGTGCCTATCATTTACGCCAATTAAAAGGCCAGAAGGATTATTAGCTAATGTGACCCATTCAAGACCCCTATTATCCCATTTAGCAATTAATGTTCTAGGTAATTAAGACCACTTGACATTGCCCTTGGCTCCTGGTGTCTACGTGGGTGGTAGTGATGTAAAAAGGGACTAAGGTACGCTAGGTACATATGTACATGACATACTTTGATATTGTACTATTAAAATTTATGTCGAAGTAAAAAAAGTCCCGTGCTAGTCTAGGACGTAAAAACAATGCAAACTACGCTCTTCCCGAAATTTTGTAGGAGGCGACTAAGGCACTAGGATTCAATGGAATTTATTGGGTAATGGACTAGCAACCTGTCACCAATCTTCGATTATGACACCCCAATATTCATGCTAAAAAGTGTAAAAATCCCGGTAAAAATCCCTAAATGTATATGTATATGGAAGTAAAAGGTGCACGTTTTAAAATGTGAAACAGCGGAGATGGTCATTCTATGGCCACCTTGTACCCACGTGTTGACCAGTTAGTTCTCTATCAGGTGATATACCGATTCGCCATTTACTAGCAATGACTATTACTTGTTCAAAAAACAAGTAGGTTCCGTCACGATGTTTACCTCGCCATATGTTACTAAAATTACGAAAATGTTCACAGAAAATGAGAAATCTTATTTTCCGTTAGTACGAGAGATTTATAGATGTTTCTCCGAAACTGCAATCTTAGTAATTCAATGGTCACCTAAAACCCACATGTTGCCCAAATATTAGATAATCAGCAACTAATATTTTATGTGGTAAACCTTGCCGTTGGCAAGCACTGACTATCAATTGTTCTGGAGCCTTAGTCCACCAATGCTTTTTGCAAAATATCAGATCAGTCATAGTTTGAACTTGATATTGAATTGGCATACGTGACAAATTTCGGCATTTTTAAAACGAAATTTGTCACTTTTGCTGTTTTTAATGTGAACTTTGATACTTTAGCAGGGCTGTCCAAACCACTGCCCGCGGGCCGCATGCGGGTTTAGATTACTGCGGCCCATTGAACCTTTTTAACCGACTTAAAAAAAAAGTTCGGTTCGGGTACACCGACTACAAAGAGATCTGTACCCACTGCATATAATAATACGGCCCACCAATGTATTTAGTCTTTTTTATTGGCCCTGGGTCCCATCTAGTTTGGACACCCCTGCTTTAGCTAATCCACTACCAACTCCACCCTATTACTGATCTGATGTTGAACTGCGTTTGTGCTAAAACGCATTACTAGATTTGGGCCCCTGGATAGTGTCCCATATTGTATGTTACTCATTCCGAGCAATACATAGGATTGCTCACGATGTTTTCCTTCACCGTAAGAAATTGAGGAATATTGTTAATACAATAACCTTTTACTACATTAACATAAATTTCCAAATCATTACACTCTAAGACCCAACTATCATTGTACTTGTGTCTCACCTTTCTTGATAAAGAGGCGTTGTGTAATTCGTCTAACGAAGGCCGGTGCGCCGCGTGTAGAGATAGGACGTTTCTATAGTTATCCAGGCGGGGAAGAGCTTCCCTTGTGAAATGCCTAGAAACATAAATAATATACCTTAGTCCTTTAATTATCTTTGGAGTGGATAGAATGTAGGAGACATAAGATTTCATAGGAGTATTCGTCTTAAAGATGTTACACGAAGATAACTAGTATGATCATTTGGTATAATAAAGTTACGTATATGCACATCATAGTTTTTATATTTAACATACACACATATATTAACGTCTTTAAGTCTCCAACGAGATAGGCAGAGACTACCGATCGCAACCTGGAACGATCCTGACAAATCCCTCTTGTTTCACTCACATTAACATATTTTAATTATTATTCCTTGTGTAAACACTTTTAGCAATTACATCCTACAACTACAACCTCTCGAGATTGGAACGTAATTTAATAATATCTAACATATTAAGTTTAAGTATATATATCATTCTCCCTAGTCTCTTAGTTACCTCCTACGACAACAAAAGGCAGCTATTAACATACATAAATTAAATTTTACATACACTTATATGAGACAAACATACATTCATCTCCCTAAAAAAAGGTATATAGAGACCATAACATCGTAAAGTAGAAAGTAACTCTATACCGTGCAACTATTAACATACACAAATTAGATCATACATTCATTTGTGTGAGACAAACATACATTCATCTCCCTAAAAAAAGGTATATAGAGACCATAACATCGTAAAGTAACCCCATTCCAAGCTAATCTATGCAGTTATGGTTTTAAAGGATTCGCGATTTGCACTCATTATTAATAACTAACGGGACTTATCGCGTATGTTTTTATGTAATAAAGTTACCTTTATTAACCCGACTCTGCCCCGAGTCTGCCCGTGACCATGGCTGCTGCAACGTAGCCGAAACGTCGGGTTAATAAAGGTAACTTTATTATATAAAAACATACGCGATAAGTCCCGCTAGTTATTAATCATAATCTATGTAGAACAAGGTTGTCCCTGTATGCCTTATACCTGAAGCTCTTTCCATATTTGGTGTCCGTGTGAGTAAGGGGATCATCACTCTCCATTCCCGAATTCTCCGATTCTTCAGTCCCGTCGGTTTCTGCCTTTGGTTCTGCCATCTGGAAATAACGTATCAAATTATAATTCTAACCTTTTATAACATTATTAAAAATTATATTGTCATGGTAGTTTTTCGCATGAAGAAATTTACTTTAGGCACAGATAATAAAATACTACTAGATTTTTTGGTAAGTCAATCAATCATCATCATCTTATGGTACCCCAGTGGTACAAGGGGCCTTCATGAGAAGTCGCCAACCGCTCCTATCCTGTGCCTTGCACTCCGCATCCCTCCAACTCAACCCAGCCGCCCTCAACTCAGCGTCGACTGTGCGCCGGCCGGCCTGGGCGTCTGCTCCCGTGCGGCCTCCATGTGTATGCTGCCCTGGCGATGTTGTCTTCCGGTCTTCGGAGTGTGTGCCCTATCCACTTCCATTTACGTTGAGCGATTTCACGCTTGATTGGGACTTGGTGACATTGCTTCCATAGATCCTCGTTTCTGATAGTGTTCGGCCAGAATATGCGAAGTATGAACCTCAGGCATTTGTTGACGAACACTTGCAGCTTGTTCGTCAGTCCCTTTGTCTCCTTCCACGTCTCGCTGCCGAAGAGCAAAACAGACTTCACAATGGAATTGAAGAGGGAAATCTTGATCCGCCTGGTAAGCACATTAGAGTCCCAGACCGGTTTTAGCTGGGCAAAGGCGCCTTTCGCTTTCCTTATTCTGGCGTCAACGTCGTCACTAGCTCCACCACTTTCAGTCACCATGCTGCCGAGATAAGTGAACTTTGCGACAGATTCTAGTGGGGCACCGTTGAGCATTACAGGCCGATTCTCACATGACTGAACACGCATTTCTACGGTTTTCTTAGCGTTGATTCGTAGTCCCTTCTCTTGAGCTTCCTCTTTTAACAAGTCAAGTTTCCTTTGGAGATCGGATAGTGAAGGCGAAATCAACACTATGTCGTCTGCGTAGTCCAGGTCCTCCAGGTGCGAGCCATTGTGCCACGGAATGCCTCTGGGTGTTACTGTGACATTCCTCATGACGTCGTCCAGCAGGATAATGAAGAGCAGTGGTGACAGGAGGCAACCCTGTTTGACCCCTGTGGCCATCGGAATTGGTTCACCTAGAACCCGCTCATGTACCACCCTGCAGATGCTGCCGTTATATAGGGACTGGATGATACCTATATACTTGCTGGGTACTCCTCTCCTCCTGAGACTGGACCACAGTGCGCTCCACTGCACGGAGTCGAACGCTTTCTCAAAGTCAACGAATGCCAGGAAAAGTTCGGATCGCCACTCTACGCATGACTCTTTTTGGTAAGTGCTAACTTCTTATTTTAGTCCGCTTATTTTTAGATCCAATTTGGGAAAACAGATGGCGTGACATAAAGCTTGCATCTTCTCAATAATAGAGGTCACTTTTTTATTCGTCAATACTAGAGCGAGTAGCTAGCTAAATTAAGTGAAATAGCTCCATCTTTAGGGTTAGTTGGGAGCTCGAATAATTCATTGTCTTCGTCACCTTACGTTGGTCACCTTTGGTAAGTATCGGTTACAATGGCAATAATACATATTCCATCCATATATTTCTTTTACCTATTACATTTTTTCCTAGTCTCTTAGGCAGCTAGTAAGTCATGCGATAACGATACAGCTATCATTCTATTGAATAAATGTAAAATTTAAATTTACAAGATCGAGAAATGGGAATCCGTGATCACTACATACCTCCTAAAGTAATGTAAGTATATGGGCGTGAGTGTACAACATGTTATGTAAATAGAGGTACAAGTACTATATAAGTTGTTAGCGAGGTAGTTTGATGTTGGAGTGTTAATTTCGATACGAATCGAAACCGGAAGCTTTTGTTTCCATTCTCAAAGCCTAAACCGCTGAGTTTAGAATAACATGATTTCTAAGGTTCAATAGAAAAAAAATAAAAATATTATTTTATTACATAATTTTGAGACAATCGTATTATCTAATTTCCTAGTCACATATAAAAATTCCAATGACCTTGTCTACATATCAACCCGAAGCCTTGGATGACAAATAAAAATCATGTTAAGAGGTCAATCACGAAATTTAAATACACGTAGATGATTCATAGAAACGTGGCACTTCATTCGGAAACTTACTACATGCGAGCGTCACCTTAATAATGGGACACCTTGCGTGACGTTATAAAAAGATAGAATCTGTTGTACATTATGAAAGGAAGGAAGAAAATTTGTATAATGTAGTGAAATGGTATTGTTTCAACATTTGATACTAAGACACTGGTAGCTAATTTCTTGTTTGGTTTGGTTCGATAAATTATATGTAGACGAGATTATATAGAAACACAAGTCATGATCTAGATCAAGACTAGACTAGTCTAGTTAAATCTATATATTAAGCAAATGCAACGACTTATTGATGTAAATTATCTAGAATACAACTGGACTATATTTCTGGGACGTAAATATAGCCAACCTTTCTGTAAGGCAACTCTTTGTTAATCCAATGGAACCATACATACCTATCGGTCTGAGTAATTAAGACGGTATGCCAGGGGTGTGGGTCAAAAGTTTTACAATACGATGGTCAAATAACTGTCTCAACCGAAAAGGAAAACGGGCCTCTCAAAATTCATTATAGGTAACTACTACTAAATACATGTTAAGGAATTATAAACATACATACACATAACGCCTGATTCCCTGTTTAGGGGTAGGCAGAGATCACGGATCCCCATTTGTCCCGATCTATATTTGTCTGACAGTAATTATAAACTTATTACCATACATTCATATCTCAATAAACCATTATTCCAATTTAAAAATTGTACATCACTCCAAATTAATCCAAAATTTTCGCATCCATACTATCCAGCATACACACTCGGTGGTTATAGCTTATTTCTATATCGTTCTTCTTACTAGGGCAACCCATACATTACCGAGCCTTCCCTTGACCCATATATTATGTATGTAGAAAGAGAACAAGACATCAACTAAGTAAGTTTATGGAAATATTGATTTTACATTACAATACACATATATTCACGCCTCTACGACCCCAATGGGATAGGCAGACTGATCGAATCAAACGCTCCCTGTAACGATCCTGACAAATCTCTCTTTCTTCACTCACACCCATTAACCTTCTCATACATATTGATTGAAGTGTAACTATTCCGCTATTGATCTCTGCTTTCCCCTCAATAGGGAGACGGGCGTGATGTATATGTATGTTTAAAGTTAATAAACGGAATAGCATGTATGATACATTTAAGGTCATGGGATACGTGAGATGTCAGAATGATTCAATATGGCGATCGAGAGTCTGCCTATCCTATTGGGATCAAGAGGCGTTATAGAAAATAAAATCGTCTCAATCGTAGAACGGAGACGGATGTTCTTTCCTTACTTTACAGGAGGACATTGAAGTTTTTCAATGCCAGTTTATTAAACATAACTATCTCCAATCTAAATAATTTAATAAAATAACTAATATACTCGTAGTTAATGCAAACAAAAATTTACACTAAATAATCATCATAATTATAAACTAATTCATTCAATAAAAAACAATTCCCTAAAATCAGAACCGTCAGTGTTCTACCATTATGACAAAATATTATATAAAACTTCTATAGGTACAATATCTTTCCCATTTTACCCGCCCTTCAAAGACATTACATTTGGCACAGCATTTGGTAAACAACCAGGAATCAATAGTGTGTACCTGCCCTTATTTTGTCGCATAATGTTATCAGGCCTCTTTGCTGATCTGGGACTCGAGTATCATGTATCTAGCTGCTTGTTGTACGAGACAAATAAGTGACTAGGCATTTGATTGGTATTTTAGGCTACCTATAAAACGAATGGTTCATTACCTATCACGTTGGGTGTTTTCGTCTAGTGAAACGCGGGCTTCGAGTGACCCATACCTAACATGCCTTCAAAATTTCGGAGATGGTTACTCAAGCCTCTGACTATCCGGCTACAATGAAAATGGGAGTGTGTGTGTGTATACCCAAGTCGTGAAGCGTATGTTACGTTTCTATAAAACTTACATAATTTACAAACACAAGTAATACATACATAGATTAAACATCAGATAGACGCTATATTGAAAAAAGGTGACGTTAGGTGTACCTATAACCGCCGAGAGTGTATGAGAAGAAGTATGAATGTCAATGAAGCGAAAGTGGTCTGTCAGGATCGGGACAAATGGGGATCAATGATCTCTGCCTACCCCTCTACAGGGAATCAGGCGTGATGTGTATGTATGTATAAATCGGAATCTGTTTTGATATCCACCTATTCAGATTTGATCACACAACTTCTATCTACCCCGAAATGTTGTTTTATTACAACTGTTATGTATGTACCGACATAATTATGTATATCTGTACAGTCAAACTGAATGTTGTCAAAATAATGTATTCTCTATGTTAATTCAATACCAGATTTGCATAAATTTAATTATTTTCTGTGTACACAGCTGCCGTCTTAGATAACATAACAATCACTGCCCGTGCTAGTATGGGACATAGACGAAGGTTAAGTAGCTGTCTTTCGTATCAGGGACTAGGGTTAAACGGAATCGAAAGCACCAGGTGATAGCGTAACAAACTATCATGGAAATTTCATATGATCGCAGTTAATTTGTTTACTTTGAAGGCGCTGCTAAAATCGTGTACCGAGGAGCTATTGCGGGGTTCATACGTAATTCGTAGGTATAAAATAAAACATACACAATTTAGTTTACAGAAACTTGATGTAACTATGCCACGTATACATACTGCTGTAGACAAGTGAGCTCACCACCAATAATATGTCGGTCCCCACTAAAAATAAAAAGATATTGTATAACTACTACCTCGTGAAAAGTGGGCCTAAAGTGGCAATAGCCCATCGGAACATTTCGAAAGAACAGGTATCTACTTAATGCTTCAATTCCTTTTGGAGTAGATAGACCTTGTGAGACAATCGGCTATATCGGCCGTAATGGTATTAACATGGAAATGGCTATTGGTAATCCTAGACAATCGCCTAAATAAATAGATTACATTGACCCCTATTGCATTGACCCCTTCTCATTGTCGCTTCTTAGAACCAGGCATATAGACACGATTCACACTCTTGCATACATACATACATTCACGTCCTTAAACCCCTTTTGGTGGACAGAACCTTGGAGATATATCTCCTAGCTCACTTGTTAAGATAAATGTTGGGATAATGATGGAACGTCGACTAACGAACTATGGAACATCGGTGACAGGTTGCTAGCCCATCCCTACAATAATATTGCATCCCTATTTATATCGCAGACTATCAAGGAACTAGTTTAAAAAGTACATATATATTTATTCAAATATGATTTATACATGTATATTCCACCGTAGCATTATAAGAAGTACCAGGAAGTCATAAACGGAATGAGATGATGATGTCTATTTTAAAAACTCCTATGGAGTTAATTTAAAATCCTCTACGCTCCATGACCGCGACATTGTTAAATTTAACACATACCTACTCACAAAACTAATATATTCTTATCAAATCTATATTTAGAACTATCATGCTGATCTGGGACGAATTAGAAGGTAACCAGCTGCCTTAATAGTTTAAATTAGGGGACTTGGGGTATCACTACATAGTATAAAACAAAGTCGCTTTCTCTGTCCCTATGTCCCTTTGTGTGCTTAAATCTTTGAAACCACGCAACGGATTTTGATGCGGTTTTTTTTAATAGATAGAGTGATTCAAGAGGAAGGTTTATATGTATAATAACATCCATTAAATAGTGGAGTAGGTTATATATTTTATACCCGTGTGACGCCGGAGCGGGTCACAAGTTATTAGATATTTTTGTGTGAGGAATAGTCATCGACTATCACGATGTCACCAAATGATAGGGTAAAAAGTGACGAAGGGTTTTTTGGATTCTTCAAGGATATTGATGTAACTACAAGCGACCCGCTCCGGCTTCGCACTTCTGGCTATTTAATGGGTGTTATTATACGTATAAATATCTATTAAAAAAAACCGCATCTAAATCCGTTGCGTAGTTTCAAAGATTTAAGCATACAAAGGTACATATGGACAGAGAAAGCGACTTTGTTTTATACTATGTAGTGATATACATACATACATTCTCTCTACGTCCCTAAGGGGATAGGCAGAATATCGATCTGTCGATCTTGGAACGATCCTTACAAATCTCTCTTGCTTCACTCACATTAAAGTTCTCATATACGCTTAATACTTATTTACGTACAATTATACTATAGAATCATTGGATGCATATTTAGTAAGATGTACCATCACTACATAGTAACTATAAAACAAAGTCGCTTTCTCAGTCCTTATGTCCCTTTGTATGCTTAAATTTTTGAAACTACGCAACCGATTTTGATGCGGTTTTTTTAATAGATAGTGATTCAAGAGGAAGGTTTATATGTATAATAACATCCATTAAATAGCCAGAAGTGCGAAGCCGGAGCGGGTCGCTATTTAGGAATATGCACAATACGTAAAAACCTCTCGTTATAAACGGAACCAGAATGCAACTATAGTTAGTTGAATTTTTGCTTGATATGACGTATTATTTCTTTATAGTTTACAGCACACGTGACGTGTTTTTTAGTTTTTATGTTGCCTTTTTACTCAATTACTTACATACAATCATTCCATTACTTCGTTACCTATTAAATTGTTTTCCAGTTAATATCAATGAGTAAGCAACATATTGTTATAAACGTGTCTATAAAAACAAAAAACAAACTCTTTATGACAATTAACCCTTGCGGCGTAGTCAGAGGTTCAGGTGTCCTCCTCAATCGCGAAGGTAGTAGTTCTATGGCTACATCGAACCCACGTGTTGACCAGATAGTCAGTAACTACTCAATACGACAGGTGGTAAGCTGTGTCACCATTTACAAGCACTAACTATTACCTGTTCGACGAACAGGTAGGTGTCCTCACGATGTTTTCCCTCACCGTATAAGTCGATGCGTTTCGTTAATGTGTTTTCATTAACTAATACACAAAAATAATCATCTGTAACTATTCATAATCTCAATGTGAATTACCAATAGACATACATAAGAATACACCGGAGGTTCTCGTGTCCATCTCCGCAATCCGCAATTGCGGAATTAGTTTATTTATGACCACATCGAATCAACGCGAAGGCACTGACTAAGTAATACAATAAGTAATTTGTATAAATCATAAGTTTATTAAAGGTTTTTCCTTGTATCAATACTCATACTCAATTTACATACATACTGAATGTATACCTTTAATTGTAATTCCTTTCGGGTTGAACAGAATCTTGGCGATACATTTGTGACAAGTAGCTAGCTCATCGCTCAATTAATACCATTTTCCCTTTCTCTGAGTCGCCTGTTACGTCATCTCGGTAAGAACGGCAGCTAGTTGGCATTCTTTTTACGTAAGACGAAAATAAAATGCTATGTTATACATTTTCTTTTCACCATGTTGTAAAGGGCGACTAATAACTAGAATTAAAAATATTTTTTTTGTTTTGTCACCAATATTATTCAGTTTCAATTTTCAACTAAAAATGATCGTATAGATCTCTAAGGTTCTGTCCACGGCAAAAGATATTAAAGAATACGAGTAACTATAAGTTCGATAAGCTTTAATCACATCAAAAGAGCTCTTTCGATAAATTTTATGCAAGCTTTGATTGTGCGAATGAGACGTTGTTTAAACTGAATTCATACAAAACAGTTACTGGACTGTTCGATATTTTTTTTTATGTCTGTTTATTAATCTATATGCCACTCTAGTTAGACTCACGACTTAGTCCGAGAGGCATAGTTTTTTTTGATCATGATTCAACGAGAAAAATCAGTTAAGTATTTTTGTTTAAATGTTTATAAATAAGGACAAAACAAGTAACTATTAGATTTTTCCAATTCAAACCAGTATTTACTTTCAGATATTAGCGCGTTTAAACAAACAAACTCTTCAGCTTTGTAATATTAGTATAATAAGATCCAGCTTTACCAGTTTTGGTGATAAGGCACATATTTATTAAATAAACATTGGTGTAAAATGATTGATATTATAAACGAATTAAGTACTTAACTTCACCCCGTACAATAAATTAAATACAAATCGATCATTCCTCAAAGTGAGAGGGGAACGAATTCAGGATAAGATTCGATAGTTAGTCATTCATTTCACATAGCAAAATAAAAAAACAAAATACTAACAAAACAACGTAACGTACAAAACGCGTAACAAAATACTCAGTCACTAAGGCTTAGTACCTAAATCACATTTTACGACATACTGTAAAGAAAGCATATAACTAGTTTAAATATATTCAAGTCTTAAACCTGTACATCCTAGGCAATAACTTAGTTTATATATGTTTATATAGTTATATGTTTTAGTTACGAGTAGTTTATTTATTTATTAATTTGTATCGCAATTGCGGAGATGGACACCTGAACCTCTGACTACCCCGCAGGGGTTAATGGTCGTAAACGTGTTTGTTTTTGTTGTTTGTTTTTTTATCCTAAATTTACCTATCATATATAAATACATACACATCATCATATAAATACACTAGCGATCCGATCCGGCTCCGCACCTCTGGCTATTTAATGGATGTTATTTACAGTTTTAAGAGATTCGCGATTTATACTCATGATTAATAATTAATTAACGGAACTTATCGCGTAAGTTTATATATAATAAAATTACCTGCCCGTGACCATGGCTATTGCAACGTAGCCGTCCCGTTAATTAATTATTAATCAGGATGTTATTTACGTGTAAACCTTCCTCTTGAATCACTGTATCTATTAAAAAAACCGCATCAAAATCCGTTGCGTAGTTTCAAAGATTTAAGCCTACAAAGGGACAGGGACAGAGAAGGCGACTTTGTTTTATACTATGTAGTGATACACATCATCATATAAATACAGACCACAGAAGACGATTAGTCACGATCCTGACAAACGACTTTCGATTCATTGTCTTTCATACATCTCATACCTTCACTTTTACCGTAACCCCTTTTCAATATGTCGTCTTTCTGACTGTCATATGTGTAATAATACCAAACCCGACGTAACCCTACATATTATTATATCCATATCTACGAAACTTATTTATATTGAATACAACATATCAAGATTAACTATTATAAGTACATTATGCTTTCCAAAGGTTCCCTAAGGGTGCAGCAGAGTGAAGAAAATGCATAAATAAATATCCCCAATACCATTCCGCAGACACACAAGTTGATTATGATGTCGACAATGACCACGCTAGGACGTAATATTCCATAATGGGTAGCGTTACATCAGTCTCGGCGATAAAATATATTACTAGCTTTCTAATCCTACCGGGTGACGAGTTTACTGCATGACGAGCTAGTCTGGGACGTAAAAAGAATGCTAACTAGCTGCTGTTCTTCACGGCATGACGTAGGTGAGCAAGGGATTCGGGTAATAAAATAAAAAGGGATAAATAGAATATATGGTCCATTATTATCCATGATTTTACATGAGTATCCATTATTTTGACGACCTCCGTGGCGCGATCGGTTAGACGCCTAAACGCTAATCCTAAGGTCCCAGGTTCGATTCCCGGTGGTTAAGAACTACGCTTTTCTTCTGCTTTCCAGGCTGGTCGTTGATTAACTATATGTATTTATCTACATATAATAAGTACTTATATATATTTCTTAAATATACGTTGACTAGTTAGTACCCTTAACACAAGTCTTAAATGTACTTACCAAGGGGTTAGTTCAATTGGTGTAATAACGTCCTACAATATTATTACATTATGACATCGCAACCCCCAATATTCATGCTATAAAGCGACCAAGGAAATATTGCCAAGGTTCTGTCCACCCCGATTAAAGGACGTGAATGTATATGTATGTATGTAATTCTTATGGTAAGATATACCTGGTACCGTTGATAGATCAAAGTCGAACTCTTAGGGCAGACAACCAATCTACAATGAACCCTAGTACTTTAGAAACACTATGAAAACTGTATCTCACATTCTCTTGGCCGTAATATTCAACCAATATAAAATGGCCTTTCGTTTCATAGTTATTGTACGCCACTTAAGTCCATAGTATGTTGGTTATCTATCCTAAACGTCTGCCACTGCTATGACCATCCATCTTAAGCTTATAACATCAATGGTGGTTAAAAATAGAATATAGAGATATGGAGCACAGTAAACTATTTATGATCCTCCAGAAAGATCGGTTATCGATAAAACATTTTACTCTTACTATCAATATATTTGTAGGAGTATATCTACTATGTGTTTAGGTAGCTTCAAGCCTTATTCTCCAATCGCGGAAATGTACATGAAACCTCAGCTTTTACGGCTATTAAGTTAGCTTTAAACCTCATTCTAAAATCGTGGATACGTACACGAAACTCCAGCTTTTACTACTATTAATTAACGTAGTTGTTAAATTTATACTTGTTTTGTGTAGTTTATTATTAATTACATTTAGCGCCGAGTATGTAGAACAAGGTAAAATCAAAACCGGTTGCAGATCGGGAAAAATACTGAGCCTATAGAGAAACTTGAGTAACATGGGTATTGTGTATGTATTTGCAGCTTTGTACCACTATCAGCATAGGCGTTCGGTCAACCAACCATCAAAACTGTAAAGGCAATCTTTAAAACATTGAATAAAGCTTACTCCATTACCCTATTCATTCCATCTCCCCTAACCAACACTAGGAAAGGCAGCTAGTCACCATTGACCATGGCGACCTCCGTGGCGCGATCGGTTAGCCGCCGGAACGCTAATCGTGAGGTCTCGGGTTCGATTCCCGGTGGAGGCAGGATTAAGAACTACGCTTTTCTACTGCTTTCCAGTCTGGTCATAAATTATATATGCTATATATGTATTTATCTATGTATATTATGTATCTTTTAAATGTACGTTGACTAGTCCCCTTAACACAAGTCTTAAATGAACTTACCAAGGGGCTAACTAGTTCAATTGGTGTAATAATGTCCAAATAAACATAAAACATACGCTTCACGACTTGTGTATACACACTCCCTTTTTATTATGGCGGGGTAGTCAGAGGCTTGAATGCCCATCTCCGAAATTTCGAAGGCATGTTAGGTATGGGTCATTCGAAGCCCGCGTATCACTGGATAGACAGCACCCAACGTGATAATAATATATTTATAATGTCCAAATATTATTATTATTATTCTTTCGTCCCAGCTATTACTATTTGGATAGAAGACCTATAGATCCGCTAGCTCTCCGCAAGTCACCAATCGTCTTAATTGGATAAACGTGTCCTGAACACCGGCTTCCTATCGCTCAATGACCATACCATACCTTGATAGGTACATACATAGGTGAATGTATATGTACATGTAAGTCCTACTGCATTAGTACCTATAATCGTCGAGAGTGTATAAGGTGGATGAGTGTGAATGTCAATGAAACGCAAATGGTTTGGCTAGATCAGGACAGGTAGGGACCCGAAATGTCTGGCTACCCCTAATACAGGGAGACGGGCATGATGTGTATGTATGATATATATGTTCATATACATAAGTATTTTATGGGTTTGTAAATATAGCTTTCTCTGTCTGGATAGGTTCTGTCAAATCTCCATTGCCTCTCATCGTCTAACCTTCCCTCGCGTGGTTTTCTGTTCTTCACTCTACATACTAGGTAAACCCGCCTTAAGAATAATGTCTCCAATTTGATCGGTATAAATTCTACATGGCCTTCCTAATCCAATTTTACCATCCACCTTGGCCGTATACATTCCTTTCTATGCCCTCGCTTGATTCATTCGCTCCTGGTAGCATAAGGATCGATCGTCTCTGCCTATCTCTTTAGAAGCCTACCTTTCTTAAAGACTTAAATAGATGTATGTATTACATATAATAATATACTTTCCACGGCCAGTGACGAAATGTTCTCGATAATAATCGAATCGATAAATAAGCGAATGGTTCTATTGCTACTGTTGTTTGTAAAAAACTCTGAATACGAAATAACTATGTACATATTATGTAATATAATAACTACTACTAGAGTGCGTCATTCCCAAAGACTAACCCATAGCACGTTCCAATATGGAACATTGCATTGGTGACATATTCCTTGCCCATAGTTCAATAACTAGATTCAATTTACCTCTTGTTCGTTAATATGTTTGATTGCCGAAAAAAAACAGTCGGTAAGTTTTTTATCTAGCAGACTAGACAAGATATAATAAATAGCTAAAAATAGACTTTTACAGTTACCTACATCAGTTTTATAGTTCTAAATTTGGTTGCGTACGTGGGCAATCGAATTTATCGATTCGCTATTCCATATATTGCTTCTGGTATGTGGCTGCGCGAATTTACATTAACTATCTAGTCTTATCAAGTCTGGGCTATAGGTTAAGCCTAGATAGCTTATTTAGTGAATCAGTTTCAACTTCTAAAACTGGAAAATTATGTAACGAACTGCCTCTCTTTCTGGCATATCAATTGGGGATGTAATCTGTCGGATGATAGACTATTTATAAAGTGAATATAAAAAGCTAGTTACTTTACAAACAATAATAATTATGATGATCAGTAATCATTTTGTTGCTTATTTTTATTATGACGGAGTAATCAGAGGATTGAGTGCCTATCTACGAACTTTTCAAAGATATGTAAAGTTTAAGCTACTCAACGCTCATGTTTTCCTAGATAGGCAACATCCAACGTGAGAGGTTGTGAACCGTATCACCGTATACAGGGACTGGCTATTACCTATCCCAAGGGATAGGTAGGTTTCCTCACATTTTTTTCCCTCAGCGTTATGTATACATAAGTCGTTAAACGTATGTTTTAATCATCTTTAAAGAACTATACTATAAGATATACTATACTAACTATAAGATAACTAACTATACTTTTTCGCGCCCTGGGACTTTTGAACCATCTAAAGCAGAAAGGGGGTAACTATTGCCTATCATCCTAGCATGTCGTAGAAGGCAGCAAAGGAAAGCGAAGTCTACATGTAATTTATTTGCCTATGACTTTACACTTTCCATTACTAACTATTCCATAGTTAAGCTATCATAACCCTGATAAAAAATATAAACCAAGATATTAATTATGTCTCCGACTTCGTCGAGGTAGCGATTGTTTAGTTAGTGTGTTATTAATTCGATTTACCACTCAGTTTATACGACTTATCCTTATATCAGAACGTAACTAGTACCTAGGGTGCCATTCCATCGCTCCACACAATCACAGCACGTTCAATAGAAGGCTTAATAGTCGTAAATTGAAATTAGTGTCGCCATTGTCATGCGTAATGAGAGTATGGTCTTTGTTTGAAATTAGCGGAAACAACAGTATGTATGTATGAAAGCAAATATGTTTGTACTTGCTTATGTGACATTGAATTTGGTTCCCAGCTATTGGTAAAAAGGATGTATACAACTGCCTTTTTTTGTATGGGACAGTCCACTAACGTCTCGAATATTCCATAGTTACTTTGTATGATGTAAAATCACTGGCAAGTTCATACATTTCTTACATCTATATCTCACTCGAAGTCTGAGAATTGAGAAGACTGTAACCATCTGTATAGTTACTTTGTTTTCAGTGGTACATAAGACACTACGTTTATTTGGTGGATAAACTCGCATAAATCAATTACAAAATCCGAAAATTTATTACGTTTATTTTGGTTCGTACGCTTACTTACGATATGAGTGAGATTTGGCAGTAAAACTATAAAAGCAGAAGTAATAGGGAAGAAAATAGGGAACTACCTGCTTCAGCAAAATGTGTATTAATGTATTAATGTAATTAATGTAGTAATGTAAAATGGTGTTATAACTATGGTACGGCATACTATGATATGAAAACGATTCGGTGTGAAAGATATAGTGACACAAATAGAGACGAGAAGAGCAATAGTCTTTGGTCACTTAAACCCAAGGTTCAGCTTGACAGCTGATAAATTTATCACCATTTAGAGACTATTAGGTGCCCATCTAGACGGATAGGGTTTCGCTCCGTAGCAACGAGACAGATTCGCAACTGATTCTAATAGTTCTAACGATGTGTTACATTACCGAAACTATCAACACGTAAGGCATGTAAAAAAAGACAAAAATACAAACGCGTTCACGAGTATTAACCTATGTACTAACTAGTATGTATTTACATCCAGCTACGCTTAAGCATGTAAAGGCATTCGATAATATTACATACTTATCTCAATCTTATGTTAATAAATATATGAAATACTAAATATATAAAATTGAATCATGTGTAGTAACTATGTTGATATGATTAATAGAATAACATTCAGTCGGAAAAATAGGTCTATAGAAAATCGGCCGTGTGCTGGCACGCTAAAATCGATGTTATAATGTTTTTTCAACATTGCCATGGCCGTCATTCAATATTTCAATATCTATTTAGTTAGTATACAATGCTTTGATAACACAAGGTAAGCAAATAATATAGGTGAGTAAATAGAAGAATTTATGTACAGGCTGATACGGGGCGATGCCACATAGCTCGAATATTACTTATTATAGAATAGTTATAGTTTTTGACTTTCAATAAGTGATTTTATGATCGTTATATTGAATAAAAAGCGTTTCAATTCATTAGTAATAACATGAAATGTGTTAAAAATGAGGCGAAAGTGATGTGCAATGTGATTTAGTAAATAGGTCTCCTAAATGAATTTTTATCTGTGAAAAAAATCCGTATGAGGTGTAAAAGGTACACACAATATCATACAGGAGTTTACGTAAGAATCGTCCTAGTTAGACATACATATTATACAAAAATTAACTAACTACATATATGTATGCTGAATATAGTGTTATTAGAAGTACTATTAAACTGTATCTATATCCTCCTTACCATATCTATAATAACAGTTGTATAAGTATCTATAGGCAAAGAACAGGTAAATTCAAATTATTTTCATTCAATGTACAAGTAACTATGAACATATATTGAAAGTTATAACATATAATGTTACTTATTACCACTGTGAAACGCCCTTTATAACCAGTAAGTTTATTTCCAAAGATGTTATCAATGTGATAAGAAGGGGTCACACAGTCTAAACATAGACCATGAATGGCGATGCTTTTATGTAAATTTATTCATTAATTTAATGCGCACATTGGAAATGCAAACAAACTACTAACAAAAAGACATAGATAAACCCCTAAGGGGTTAACAGAAGCTTGGTGCATGAAAGTGTTTTAGCAAATTGAATGTTATATTTCTAGATAACTAATTGAATTTAATTTTACTTCTGCATTTGGCTCAGCATATTATGATTATTATATTAAAAGGATTAGGGGACAATTCCAGCAAATATTCAACAGTTAAAAATTACTTTAAATATCTGACAAATACTATTTCTTCTTTGTCCCTTAAGGAAATTACAGACATGTGTGTTTATGGTATATTTATTCCTTAATTTATGATGCTCAAGGTAACAGTTTAAAATATGCCAACACCTTGACAATATTATGCAGGTACGACATCTCTTATCACTATTGTTAAACCACTTACATAAATTACAACAAAAAGAAAATGAAAAGTTATAGAAAATTATTAAGTATAGTATTTTTTCAATTACAATATAGGCATACATGTAAATTAGTATTTGAATTATCTATATGATTTTTCTATTTGGTTCCAAAAATATTAGTTATTCCCTAAGTAAATAAGGAAAATAATATTAAAACCCACATTTTCATGTAACAAAATTTAACTATTCTGTTGCTTATTTCTGTGACTAGGCATACAGGTTTTAAAACATGACATAAAGTACAATTGTGTACCAGTATCCCTAACGGGGTAAACAGAGACTTACGTCCATTTACCTGCAGGTGACCTCTTGATATTTTGTCATACCCAAAGAATGATGAGTAGAAGTTTATATTACTTCCAAAAAAGTAGCTATTCACTACACATTCTAAGATAAGAAATGCAAGTTTATTATCACATTGATTCATTATGTATATCGACTTCATGCTTTATATGCACAATTCATAATAATATAAATTGTATTGATTAGTTAAGTAGTTATTCAGTTACTTCACTTTTAATCAGTTAATCAAACACCATGTAATTATAATTAAAATGGCAGGACTAATAAGTACATACAAATAGGTAACATGTAGAATAATACTTATTGTGTGTATAGATTCCCTTTAGCTTTTGTATTAGTCATCATGGAGGTAGTGAATAATTCCAGATAAGGATGTGAGATAAGGCCTACCAAACTAGCTTGAATAGAAGTATTTTAATCCTATAGCAATATAGAGTCCTTCCATTTCATTACTAAATAATATGTTGATTACAACAATTACAAATATCAATGTATGTCATTACTAGATAATTTATAGTTATTATAGATGATATTATTTTTCTTTATTATTTACTCAATTTAAATTGTTATCCTATGGAACAAATTAAATATGGATGACTTACCTGAAATCGAGTTGCTGAGGGATGGTCTTTAAACCTTCCAGGTTTCTCAATATCCCGAAAACTACTTTTGGTGACCAGAACGTTTTTGGTGGCATTTTTATCACCGTTTTCAGTTAGAAGTTTTTCTCTCTCATTTTGCTGCGGGGATTTGAACTGCAGCCCTGCTTCTACGTCTACATCATTCTTCAGAGGTACTTCAGGGTACTGTATATTGCCATTAGTCGCAGCCATAGACTTTGCTGAACTAATTTTGCGAAATCTCCCAATAACAACATCTTCTTCATCGTGATTATTTACGAGGGGTTTCACCGTATCAGCGTCTTGTCTCATCGGACTAAGCTCAATGTCTTTCTTTTCAGCCATCGCATTAATATTTAAGTCACCTTTCAGTTATAAATGAAGCAAAACACGTTAAAAGAATGACGAAACTAACCCTGTTTATAAATACGCTAAGCACGTTGCTTGTTTAGCTATAACTAAACTTTTCTAAACTTCACTTATTCACAAAGACCGTCATATTTAGCTAAATATTATTGTTGGATTAAATACACCTACAGATAAATTTTGTAAATTTAAACTTATTCGAAAACCCCGCAAATAATTCGGTCAACACTAACCAGAGAACGAGTTTATTCTCAAAGCACGCGCGTCGCTTACTGACGGACGGAAGATTTGAAAAACGGTACGGTAGTGACAGTTCAATTTCAGTGACTTTGATGTCAGTAAATGACAGGCACGTCAAGTTGTTTTTTATTATAAATAGAAAAAATTTATAATAAAAAACAACTTTTATAATATAATTTTTTTTTTATATTCTAGGTCTTTGCATAAAGCCTTTATGATAAAGGTAAAAAGGGACTGAATCGTCGTACTACTTTGTAGTTAGTTATAGTTCAGACATACATTATGATATAGCTAAGATTAAGCTTTTACTCAACTTTGTTCACGACATGTTAGTTCATAGATCTAAATATAAACTTATAATATTTTTCCGTGAATATCAAGACAATGAATAAATTATATATAAAGTAAATATTTTCTTTTAGTATGAACATACTGAACCAATTCTGGAAAGAGTAATTTAGTAATGTGATCACTAATTGTTAAAACATTAATTTACCTTTATTTCTAATGCTGAGACGTATATTCCTAATACTAATACAGCAAACCCAGCATACAATTGAATAATACTACTACGTACATATCATACGATAAAATGATTATTGTTAGTAACCAATTACATCTATGGATTTAAGAAAAAATGCGTGTTGAAAAACGCCAGTGTCATAGAATCCTCTATCATCAACAGTTTAATTTTTTGAGAAAATTTATTTTGTCTACCCTACATACTTTTTCTTTTTTATCAGAACCCATAAAAATATTTACCTGTAGTAATGGGATTTCGCAAAGCCATCATTCATTTGGATAGTCCTACTGGTGTGTACTATGCAGGACAAACGTTGAAGGGCAAGGTTTGTTTGCACCAAGACAAACCCAAGAAGTATCGTGGTGAGTTCACTGAGCCTAACTTACGATTTGTAAACAAAGTAGATAAAATATTTCATAACATTTGCAACATAGCATAAGAGTGTACCAATTTGCACATCTCTTGTATATTCTATACCGAAACAAGTGCACTTTTTAAAATATACGACATATTGTAAAAAAACGTACTTGTTTCGGTATAGTAACTAAATAAAGGGACGATGCTTTCTATTTCATTAAGAAATACATAAACGTCACAATTTTTGACTCATTTCTCAATACAGAATCATACGGAAATGGCACATAACAAATTGTCTTCTCGTCTTAAATTTCTCTCGAACTCTCTCGAAGCTCTTCAACTTTATTCAGATTCATTAACTTCAAACATACGTTTCCATACATGAACGAATAACAGAATGTCTTATTGCTTATGTCACCAGGAATCTTCGTAACCCTGAAAGGGGTGGGCAACGTTCATTGGTTCATGAAAAACCCGAAGAGATTGAGTGCTCGCTACTACCCGAACGCAGCCTCCGAAGTCTACGTCGACGAGAAGAAGTACATATACGGATGCGATAACGGTAATTTATGATGGGATCGATCGGTGTAAGTGGGGCAGATCTCAGTGAAAGATGATACGTACACAATGAAATGTGTCATCTGAATATGATATGGATGCTTTGGGGATTTTAGCCTCGGTTCATGCTGTCGTCGTTCTCTTCTATCGAGACAGTATAAGTCAGAATCCAATTTGAAACGTACTGAATTAGTTAAAATCTGTTAAAATACAGATGGAGACAGAGAAATGCTCCAATAACGGTTTATAATTTTGCTAACGTAATTATATGAATTTAAAACGTAAGCTTGCACTATGACTACATCAGACATAGGCTATACCATGCAAACATTGCATTTATGAATCATTACATTTTTTTTATATTCTACATTGTGACTCTTCTACATGCTTTTTATTATTGTCCATAGCCGAGCACATACTCGAAGCAGGCGATCACGAGTTTCCCTTTGAGTTCACGGTGCCGACCACTTGTCCGTCGTCGTTCGAGGGCGCTTTCGGGCACATCCGTTACGAGATCACGGCCACTGCCGACAGGGCGTGGCGGTTCGAGAAGGAGAAGAAACTTGCCTTTGACGTGAAAGCCCTGCTTGATCTGAACAGCGATCCTGAGTGCAGGGTAAGAAAGATTTAGGGCCGAAACTGCGTTAAGCGGGCGCCCGCGCGGGTTCATACAAAATTGCTACGTCGCGTAGACACGCGCGGGCGTCCGTTGCGGAGAGTATGGCCCCGCGCCCGCGCAGCGTGGCCCGTATCCGGGCGACGCGTCCGCACGGGGGTACGCGCGGGAACTCGGCAGCGGGAGTACGCGCGGGCTTGTTCAGTCAGTAACGCTGTGTGATACGGGTAGCACGCACGGAGAAAGGCAAGAAGAAAAATGTCTTTCGACACAGAAAGAGTGATGATCGTATTTGTATTCTCTTTGTTTACACCGATTTTTGGCCGTCTTGTCAAAACGTATTTTAAAATTAAAAATTTGTTATGATAAATGCCTATAAAAAAAAATCAATATTTTTTATAGTGCTGTATGATGGTAAGAAACCATTTAATGCATAGAAAAAAAAGGGTCAACTAGCGTATTGGGCCGTGTACCGATACAGTTAAATCATAAACATGTATACATACCCATTTTTTAAAAGTCAAATATCTCTGAAAATTTTTAAGATAATTTCGCCCTATTTTGTGTATTGGAAGATAGGTTAATATATCTTTTAGTAAGCAAAGTAGTGCGGTGTTGCTTAAATATTTTCAGAGATATTTAATTTTTAAAAAGTTTTTTTTTAGTCTACTAATACAAGAGGGTATCTGAAGGATGGATGACTTTACTTTTGAGGATGTTTTAAAAAATACTACGATCTTGCCACGATACTTTACCACCTGCGACGAAGTAATCAGAGAATTTGTCGCGTATTGTATACGCGTCTCTTTGAGTGTTCTGAAACCCATATTCGACATCACGAATATGGCGTGAATTTATGACAACATCGTTGACATTATAGTCATCATGTCTAGATCTAACAAAATTATGTAGAATACATATCGCTTTAATAAAAGAAATAGCGTTCTCTTTTGAAACATTTAAGGGACGATGAAGAATTCTGAATATATTAGCCATGATACCGAACGTTGACTCAATATAACGTCGAGCTCTTGTTAACCGATAATTAATTTTATTTTTCTTGTGGTTTAAATTGAGAGCTCGAGCATATGGCCGCATGACATGACTAGACAATCCAAATGCTTCATCTCCTACAACGTTTAACTTTAATATTGCTGATCTTCAAGTACGGTTCCAGTTTCGAAAATAATTCGTCGTAGACCTGTGTCGAAACTTTAAAATATTTGTAAAATATGTTTTCATTTTCTCTTAATTTACCGAACTTTACAACAAATTCACCACATAACAACCTCGATTCAATAAACGGGCTTACTGGCTGCCGTTTCTTTTTTGCCATTGATCGTCGTTTTGCTATGTAATAATATATTAAGCTCTCCATCGACACGACTGTACTTGCAAACCCTTAAAATTGAACTAGCGACGCTGCGATATGCGGTCCCCGCGACGGTTTCCCGTCACGTCCCCGCGGGGCCCGCCGGCGGGTCGACGCGCGGGTCCACGCGCGGTGTGACGCGTCGGGCACCCGCGCGGGCGCCCGCTTAACGCAGTTTCGGCCCTTAGTTCCACACTAAACATCCTGAAAATCGTACTTTAGCCTATTATATTATCTGTGCTTTAGCTCAATAAATTACATAATAATTAAATTATATAGTATTATATTATCTGTGCTTTAGCTCAATAAATTACATTTTATTGTACGAGAGATCCAATGTAAATGTTTTTCCTGACGTAGATTCATCAAGATAGATAGAGAAAATGAAAGTTGCCTTTATGTTATCAGATTATTCTCCCAGATCAATCGTAACTTCCTATTTAAAGTCACTTTGTCGAAAACAAATACCTTGAGCATTCAATTCTAACCTTTTGAGGTTAGTAGTTACTTTTGAGTAGGTCTAATAAAACCCCTGTTTTACTTGTAATATTTCAGAACGCGACCGAGTTTCACTTCGAGGACTGGTACAACTTCATGTGCTTCAGCACCGGCTGCTGCAAGACCAGCGTGAAGCTGCCGGTGTCGGGCTTCTGCCCCAACCAGGTGATCCCCATACAGGTGCTCAGCATGAACAAGAGCTCCGTCGCGGTCAGCGACATTCGCTTTGTCATTTACAGAGTAAGTGTTAATATTGTATACAAGTATTGAAAAAGAAGTTGATCCTCTTATTTTATTCCTATATTCTCTCTTCAGAGACGCAGCAATGATCTCCATTCCAGTCTGTCGTGGACCAATTCCTCACGCTGCTTCAAGCTGTATCCAATTGAACCAGCCTCCTTCTCAATCCATTGACACCACATCTCACGAGGGAGGGCGGCCGATCCTCCTTTATCAAAATCTATAAGAAATTATTTTATCTAAAAGAAATAAGTACTTACATATTATACGGTGTTGTATGTACTTTTGGTCTGAAATAGATGCACAGCATTCTTTTAAAAAAATCTTAGTCTGCGAAAATAACTGAGTTTCGAATGACGCCTAGACTAATATGTGTATTCTTTTTATCAATAACACTTTATGGTCAGCCTTTGACTTACAATTTTGTAACCCTTCTGTACTCTAATATCACTTAATATTTTAGACTGTGCAGTACAAGGCGAACAATTTAACCAAACATGAGCAGCGCGTGATAGCGGAAATGCGTAAGGGGCCGATACCTAAGAATTCTACAAGGATCTGGAATGTCCTTATGCCACTGCCTGACATGGACGTTCCCAACGTACGATCTTCGTCACTCATCGACATATCTTATGATTTCGAGGTTAGTTTACATTTGCTTCTAAAATATGTATTTTATTCCAAATTAACTCTTACGTCTTTAATGCTAGAAAAATAGGGATCCAATATTTTCTTTAAGTTATCATCGCTATGACTATATTGTAATCTGCTCTCTATATGTTCGATCGAACGACTAACAATTTTTAATGATGCCCCTTACGAGACACAAGTCATACATTACAGGTGAGCGTGAGACCGTCGAAGCTGCAAGTTGGTTCAAGGAATTCCAAGCGCATAATCCTCGGCCACATACCGCTGAAAGGCTTCCAGGATGACATTTTCAAGCCTATTCCTTCCGTGCTCACACCAGTGCCGGCCAGGGTATCGAAAGAAGAGATCAAGGTGGAGCAATCACAGGTAACCGTGACCAAGCCGACTGCTATGAAGGTGAATGGCCATATGAAGGTGTCCAGCTCAGACACGGCGGCACCGATGAACGTCGAACAGAACAGCAAGATCAGCCAGAGTTCGCCGGAGCTGATCCATGACTCCCTGTACCCTAACGCCTGCTGGACCCCCATGACCCCGATGGAAGGAGGGCGGTACCCTTACCAGATCCAACCGCCGCCGTACACGGAGAATAAAGACCTGGACCTCTCGCCAACGACCCCGCGCTTTGTGCCACAAGAAGATGCAGTGAGTATCTATATCTATTTTCTTACGTTTACGATTGTCAGTTTGTTCTAATGTTTTTAATTATACAAACAAAAAACTGTCTGTCAATCTTATCCAACATTTAAAGATAATGAACGAAAACAATACCTATTTCATTGGGTGTTCACTCTTTGATAGGTTAATAGTAACCAAGGACACAGATAATATAATACTATACAGCCAAGGATATAAAATACCAATCGCGTCAGATATACGTACGTACGTACATATATACGTACGCGTGACTAAACATCCTAAATATAATTTATTCCTCCTGGAATTTCTTACAATATGATAAACCTTCAGTAAAATTTGCTACGACAATCGAATATTATTTCTTTTGTGCAAACTTTTTTACATGATTAAATTAATACAACTCGCTCAACACTAGGTATGTAGAGATCCCGCCACATAAGGTGGCAGTTGGAGGCGTCGCCACAGTCGCGTAATTCAGTGTTACCAGTAAACACGCCAAAACTAGCACTCACTGTGCCATACGGCTCGATACATTATAGGTTTCATTTGTAACGGTCTTTGGTTGCAGAGCTATAAACTCAAATAAAACAAATTAATATATCAAAGTCAAAATATGTTTATTAAACTATTTCAAACATGATTAATAATTAACGGGACTTATCCTTCTTACTATATATTACATATATTATGTGTTCCTTCACTCTGTCCGCAATAGATCGTTTAGTGTGTTCGACGTAGGATTTCCCACAGCTGCAATCAATCTTATACACACCCTTATATCTTATATCATGAGTATAAATCGCGAATCTCTTAAAACTATTATTTCAAACATGGCACTGAGCATTGTCTTTACATATTTTTTACCGAGGTTAGATCAGCGGAGACCATAGCTTGGAGAAGAACTAACAAGAAACTCCGGAAATCAATTTATTATAATCACCCTTAACAAACATAAAAATTACAAAGAGTGGGCAAAAAACACAACGCTGGTAATACTAAATTTACCTTTCATACAAAATAACACGCAATGGCGGTAACGTCAAATTTAGTTCCAAGTTTGGCTACTGCCACCTTATGTGGCGGGATCTCTAGTGTATCCTATAACTAATTTAATTTAAGCTGACTGTTCTGCGCGGTTTATTACGTTTTAAATGTGTGTTGTTGTTGACATATAGTAACTTAATATGACGTATTATCGTTCAAGATGCGTTTTTCTTTTAGTCTGACCACATCACCAAGTACAACCAAAAGCTTCCTACTGCGCCGAGGCTGGCGTCAATTGAAAGTGAGTATGGTAGGTATAGCTTATCAATCATTTAGAATTCATTAGCTAGCAATAAGAAAATTTCAAATCATAAAAAATAGATTCATACATATCATAAATAATATTTGTTACTCAATATTGACATGATGAGAAAACATTAATTTACCTAGAAGTATATTCTCTTACGGTACAGTCAGAATACGATAGTGTAAGGCGAGCTGCGGCCACTGGGAGCCCACTTTACAACAAATAATTATTGACCGTCACCTAAAATGACAGGTGCATAATTTGCTGCCAAATGCACTATTTACCCTAAATGGAGTAAATGTACAGCAAATAATCATCATTGTAACACGGGGGATGTTGATGATAAAGGAAGTAAATCGAAGTTAAAAAATCTTTTTTTCCTTCAGCAAAACGCGTCGATGCTTCAATGGATGAATACTAGAGTGCAACAAGTGAGAATTGCCCATTAACGTTGTCTAATGAATCACAGAATTATTTTCGCTGTTGGATTTGAACATTTTGTATGAAAATGAGACTGAGCAGTTACAAAAATGTACTTACTCTGGATTTAATCTCAGTAATAATTATTGTAATTTTAGATTAAATCCTCTTGAAATGGACACATAATTTATAATTAAGTGGTAGGTAGTCTGTCCATTATTTTCATACATTAATAATATAGTCATTTTTTGCGGAAAAATAAAATGATGTGGCAACATAGGGTAGTGTTATATTTTTTTAATTTACGTAACAAGTAATAACAGATTGAATTTGTTTTATTGTTAGATTTTGTTTATAACGAATGCTTTGTAAAATGGATTGCCTTCATATAGATTTATTAAAGATTGTTTTATGTAAAAAATACAAATATAAAGTAGCTAGAATTTTTTTACTATTTTAATGCGTCTTGTCTCAATTAGAATGTAATTGAGTTTTTAGATGCTGGTGGTTTTTAATAATACTTCTAGCATCTTAAATTAATTACTAAATTTCATGAGCTTAAATACATGACAAACGCATAACTATTTATTAAAAGTTTTTAGATTTTTTGACATAACAATATTTATACCTAATTATTGTAATTCTATTTGAGCTGTCTATTGTTTTTAGTGCGTACAGAATAAATATTTTGATGCTACAAATCATTTTCTTTTTATTAGTGATTATTTACAAACTATGCATTTCACTACATTTTCGGTGTATTATGAGGCAAGAAGAGAATTTTGATAATTGCCCACCACCAAAGAACTTTAACTACCTACTGATTTCCGATAAAAACGTTGAACAGACATTAGTTAAAGAAAGTATATTGACTACATTTTTCTGTGAGGATAACGCACTGTTTCCTTCGAAGAATGTGTTTCTACCGTGCATAATCTTTTGTGTGTTTTTCTCTAACCCTGTTGGATCGGTATCCTATCCAAAGTCCTATTCTTATTTATTATTTTGATTTAGTGGTTTTACATTGAGTGGTACCAAGTGGGAGTCTCTTTGTACCTTGATTATACTAAGACAAAGGCCTGTTTTTGATGGATAGGTCATGCATGGAGCAATGTTTAAGAGTGGACCTTACGCAATATTTGTATGTCAAAGTCAAAGTCAAAGTCAAATGTTTTTATTCAATATAAGTACAAGTATAGTACATTCATTGAAAGTCAAAAACAGTACATTCATTTAAAGTCAAAATATGGAAACTAGCATGGCATTACGCGGGGTGAAACGAGGGACTCTGGATGGAGGAGGGATAGATATTAGAACCAATAATTAAAACACGCCATTTTTGCAAGACAAACACGTATTTTCTTTCTACTACACATGTGACATCACAAACGCCAAACTAATAATAAATGGCTAAAAATATAAAGTAAGCGAATAGCGAAATGTTAAGTTAGCTATGAAATTAAACATATTTTTGGTCATCCAAGCGCTTCCTTATGTAATTAGTGTATTTAAGAACACAATATTTCATGATTCCCCATTCTCTTTCACAAGATACGTAAATAATTATGATTCTACTTTTAAGCGGACTGCCCCTTGACTCTGATTGGTGCCTTCACAGACGCCATTTAGACTCCAAACCGCGTAACGGGGACCACCACTTTCGCCGGGTCTTCTTTGTATTTGGTTCGTGGATTCATGTATCGAAGTCCACTGCTATGGAGTAATATTACACTTTCGAAGCCGGAAATATTTTCGATAGTACAAGACCCCGTAATCTAATATGTAATTTTACTACACCTTTGCGTAGCTGATATGAGTTTAGCGCAAAAAACCCTTCTTATTCATAAATAAAAACTATGTTTGGCCGAAATCTGATATAAGGATTTCATCGAAGTCTTGCTCTAATTTAATAAAAAAATTAATGCCTATTTACAAAAACCAATACATATTTTCTTATACTTGATAATGGTAAAATAAAACAAGCATTCTTTATTTTACAACTAAATTGAATATTCTTTTGCATTATTCATTGAAATTGATTTCCTATATCAGGCATGTGATTTGTTTATTTTGTCTACAATTTATTTTCTCACATTGGATGAAAGTTAAAGCTCTCGCAAAATGGGTAAATTAGATGTAGCTGTTCTTCGTTACTTAACACCTGAAGATTTCAGGGTTCTAACTGCTGTGAGTATAGATTAAATGAACCTAACCTAGTTACAAAATTATTGTGGTGTTGTACTAATCTTGTTTTTCCTTATACCAGGTTGAAATGGGCATGAAAAACCACGAATTGGTTCCCGGCTCTCTAGTGGCTTCTATTGCTAATCTGAGACATGGTGGCGTACACAAGTTAATGCGTGAATTGTGTAAACACAGACTTCTGACTTACGAGCGAGGGAAACAGTGT